>JAMPIV010013578.1:345000-449330 GCA_024509875.1 Oreohelix idahoensis
TCTCAGGAACATTATAGAGCAGTGCTCAGAATGGCAAAGACAGCTTTACATTAATTTCGTTGATTTTGAAAAGGCTTTTGACAGCATACATAGGGACAGTTTATGGAAAATACTGAGGGCTTATGGAATTCCAAGCTGCATAGTGTCAATCATAAAAAGTCTCTATGCCAACTTTATGTGTAGTGTTGGGCAGAGCAACCTAACCTTTGAGGTGAAGACAGGAGTACGACAGAGATGCCCCTTATCAACCACTCTATTTTTAACAATCATAGACTGGGTGATGCGCCAGACAACAGAGGGCAGTCCAAGAGGAATAAGATGGACAACATTTTCTACATTGGAAGATCTGGAATATGCAGATGATATTGCACTACTAGCACATTCACATCAACACATCCAAGAAAAAACGGATAGACTTAATAAGTTTAGCCAGCAGGTGGGCTTGAACATCAATTTAAAGAAGTCTGAGGTCATGACGCTCAATGTGAGCAACCCTGAGCCCATATCAGTAAGGAATCAGCAACTGGTACAGCCAGATACCTTCACATACCTAGGAAGCATAGTAACACCAGACGGTGGGGCAGGCAAAGACATCAACATCAGAATGAATAAGGCAAGAACAGCCTTCTTTAGCCTAAACAACACCTGGAAGTCCTCCCAATACAGCACAAGCACAAAATTAAGATTATATCAGAGCTGTGTGCTTTCTGTGCTTCTCTATGGTGCGGAATGCTGGAGTTACAGAGAAGGAAATGTCGAAATTCTCCTCTTTTCACACAACATGCCTAAGAAAAATTCACCGAATCTTTAGGCCAAATACCATCACTAACCAAGATCTGCTTACTCGTAGCAAGCAAGAGGACATGCACACCATCATAGCTGCCAGACGCTGGAGCTGGGTTGGCCATGTCCTCAGAAGAGACCCCGATGCCATCACAAGAACAGCTATGCTTTGGACCCCTGAAGGAAAACGAAAGAGAGGCCGACCAAAAACAACCTGGCGGAGGACTGTGGAGGCTGAGATGCAAAGAATGAACCAGAGTTGGGGCACTGTACGAAGGATGGCCACCGACCGAGCAAAGTGGAATCAATTTGTTGTTGCCCTACAAGACGCCACTAGGCGTGATGGCCACTGACTGCTTTGACGGTCGGCGGCTAAGGATCAAAGAAGCCTATATTTTAGTAACATCCAAACCTCTCGTGACATGTACAAATCAGGAAAACTAAGATTTTATTTATCTACGTTATTCCTGGAGCGATCTTCATCTAAAGCTTAAAACACGCCCTGTATTATACTACATCTTCCTAGCTAATAGTCTTTTATTTTCCTAAGTGCATTTTATTCTATGCGTACTCTAAACAGCGAAATTATGGACTAACCTGAGGCCTCAATGAATTCAACCAGATTTCTCTCTAAATATACTACTGGTCGTAAAAGTCTCTGCACAGACATGTAGAGCAACATTCCCAATATTGTATTGATGACCTCTTTCTGGTGGTACTGGCCATTTTGACTGTCTACTGCTTTAGTAAACACTGCATAAAGGTACCATCTGATTGGTCCGTGTATCATGCCGTTCTCACAAAGTATGGCGCGCGGTTTTGGTCAGTTACTCAGAATGACGTGTTGTGAATACGACTTCACGACAATATCCTAACATTCAATGACAGTGAAATAAAAGTGTTAGTAAGATATATTAGATAGTCATCAAGCAGAGATAGTTAACCAAAGAAAGACCTTTCAACAACTTGAATGACTTTTGATACCTTTGAACTATTTTCTAATGTTTTATTTATTTACTGTTGTAATTGAATTTGATTTCCTTGAAAGCTTTTCAAACAGAAAAGAAAAACTGTAAAAATAAATTGTAAATATTTACCAGCAGACTTCAATTATTTAAGTTGTCGTGAAATATTCTAATCCACATATATAAATTATTAGGTAAATATAAAGCCTAACAAATAAAATTAATAAAGAGAAGAGCAATGGGAAAATAACAGTGCTGTCACAAAGAATGTACTCGAAATCCCCCTTGTTTTCTGCTTCGTCTGCAAATTGTAACGCTTTCACGTTGATATAAAAGCTTACTGTATTATTACCCGCCTTCTTCAATGAAACGTGTGCTGCATTTCTAAGAAAAACATTGAGACGTACTGCGTAATGACCTAAATTAATCCTAACATTAATTATACTGCGTTACCAAAACGAACGAACAGATGGACAAAAGGATAAAGAGAGAGGGGAGGGCTGAAAATCAGGAATGCATGCAACACGCGTCGCGCGATACACAAATGCTGCCATCACGCGTGTAAGTCTACATGCACTAATTTTTTTTCAGACGGACAGTGATAAAATACACTACCCTTTCCCAGAGTTAGGTTTATAAATCATAAAAAACTCTTATTAGAAAAGATAACATTAGATGGATTTACGGTTGAAAACATAACAGTACCCAGACAGCACATCTTCGAAACAGGAGGTAGAAGAAATTGCATATTTTGAATGCAGCCACGTAGCTCCTTTAAATTTGTATTTTTGGGTTCCTTAGGGCTTGCTGACAAATAATATGTAAAACGTTACGCAAATAGTCCAGGAATTAATAAATTATACCCAAAATAAAATATTGGGGGTGCCTGACAGCATAAAATCATTTCTGCTCATAAGATTTTTTTTTTAACGTGTTTGAAAAAAATTTACGTTACAGAAATAGCCTACCATGTAAACTCCAAATTGATTGGAGCGCAACAAATGAAAGCCTAACCACGATTGGTCGGGCTATAAATACTATCTTGGTTGTTAGGGGAAACGGGGAAAGGTAACATTTTTTCAAACACTTGTCGAAACGGGGCTCATTGGTCAGACTCGCTGATATACACACTTGGGAGCGTTAGTTCGAAACCACTTGTTTAAATAAGATTGATAAAGCATCAGTGCGTTGAAGCCAGCTTATATTTGGCTAAATAAAAGCCTGGAAGATAAGCAGATGGGAATTTGTGCCAGTTTGTGCCAGAATTCATTGCTAATCAACGTATCTGTGTTTATTCGTATGAATTGTGGTAAGCTTGAACCATTCAATATCTTTTAATGAAAATTGAATGTGAATTGTTGATTTATGCCTGTATATATATGTGTAGTTCAGTGGCCAACGAGAGGTAAAGCCTGTAATGCTCCAGCCTGAACAGAGGGTGTCGGAGAGAAGTAAAACGGCATGGAATGGCCAAACAGTACACTGACACCTGGATGATTGAATAGAAAGAAATAATGCTGGAATTGCAGAGGCGTAGTAACCATTAAGAAGGGTAATACTGGAATAAAGTATTTCAAATGAAGCTGACAGTTGGCCTAATGCTCTGAACTCAATGTTTGTGCTGTGTTGTGATCAGTGTAACAAGAGAGTTTAAGTTAGTTATGAAGTAGAAGGTACATCCTTCTTGATTTCAGGGACAGTGGTCTTGATGGTACTGAGCAGCACCTAGTCAGAGCTTTGCTGAATCCAGTGTCGGACAGCATACTCCTTGGTCCTTTTAGCTATCAGTGAGGTGTCTCCAGAGCCCAGAGGAGAATTCGAGCAGAGGAGTCCTTTCCTGCCGCCATCACGCCAGATAAGCTAACTTGGCCAGCTGAGCTCAACATTATGTCCCCTCATCTTGAACTGACTTTGTAAAATTAACATTAAGAGGGGAATTTACTTGTCTTAAAATCAGGAACTGTGAACATCTCCAATACTAATTTCCTTAAGACAAACTATTGAAGTCATGATGACAACTACCAACAGAGCTTGAACAAAACAAAACCAGTATTACCTCATTTTACTACTACACAACTGACACACATAGAACATTTGTAATAATATATGTCACTACAATATTCATATTAAATACATTCTGTACATAACTTGTAATTTAAATTGATTGTGATTCCTGGTTCCCTTGTAGTTGAATCAGGACACATATTCATTCATGCCAGTAATGAATACATATTGTTATTTGAAAAGTTACGAGTGACTTCTTTAAGATATTCTCATAGAGTGTTATATGTATGTGAGTGTCACAGTGTTGTTAAGAGTAGTGGATTAAATTAAATTGTTTATCTGTCTGTTGTTGTGACTTACACTTCATCATACACATACCCTAGACACATAACGTAGCATCACACTATTCCAGAATAATTCTGACTGAGATATAGAGATATGTGGTAGCAAGTAAGGTTATCTATAATACACTACTCTTAATAGATATAGATACCTTCACAGCTGATCTCAGTCAGTACACTAAGTCCCCTATAAATATTTATAACATCCCACTTCACCACATAAGTTAAGTTCTTGTTGGTAGATAATTTAGTTAATACCCCTAGCACAGCTAATAACATAATCATAGTAGGACCTTGAGAGGAAGCCCATAGGAATCTAGGAAAATACAATATCAATTATCATCATCCCTAGAAACTTATACAGCTTGATCTTACCTTTGATGTCTATACACCCTTATTCTTTTCAGAAAAGGGGGTATTTCTTATAACACCAGTCTCTTATCTGGCACTATCCTGGTATCACCTGATACAACTTTGTGTCCAGGATACTTACTAATTTCAATAATAATCGACCCTCTCGTGACAACCCCTCCACTTTAATATTATTCTTGTTCAGTTTCTTCTTGATTTTGTTCGTTTTTTTTTTTAGTTTTTAAAATTTTTATTTTATTTTTTATTTAACGTATAAGCATAACTGTGATTGTCCCTATTTACAATGATTTGACAAATGTGATGTCACTTTCTCATATCGGCAGTTGTTCATATTATTTGGAATTGAAAACAATATATATCCTAATTATAACCCATCAGAGGTTGAATGGGATATTTTCTTCATTAACTTAAAAAAAAAATTGTTGAAAGAGCAAGCTTTCACGAAATACGAGCAACCCAACAAGTTTTTTTCCCTTATGTCCAGTCATGATGGCTGTTGGGCCGGAAAGATCAACCCCCCTGAGCATTATGCGAATGAGAGAAACTATCGGGCAGATTCTACTGAGTACACAAATGAGAGAGAAACTACCTGCGTAAGTTAATATATATTTTTGAAAATTTATATAGCACGTTTCACTAGCTTTGCCCAACTTCAAATGTAATTATCTGATTAACCGTCGAACGTATTAATGTCATTTTTTGCATACGATGTTATATTGGGTTAGACCCAACAAATATATACTTTATATCTGTGCATCTTGTCCAGTTCCCATAAACGGATGAAATCCTTTGATCTTTGTCGGCATACTAATTATTGTGTATCGAAGAAAGAAATTTTACCACTTCAGTCACAGATTCTGTGAATTGAATAGGCATAGGCGTGTCTACTATTACAATAATGTGGCCATCACGTTTGCATATGAATGCCTGTTGAAGATGATTTCTTAAATGATCTGCATGGGAGATACTCGTGACATTGTTTGTCATTGACATTTAATGCGCTACCAAACTGGACCTTCATTGATCTAATTATTTCAATAGGTATCACCTCTTTGCGGTTCATAAATATCATAATGAAACGTTGCTCCTTTAATCTGCTTGTAAATAACGGTAAGGTCATCTTTAAAGAAATTAAACTTCATCCGAATCATAATCAGATGTCTCAGAAATTGATAATCAATCTCGGCTGAATGAAGGGCAAACCATCATTCTTCCAATATTCCCCTTCCTCTTGTAACACATGGTTCTCATATTCTTCCAATAATCCCTGGCTTTATTGGAGATGGCGGCTTTTGTAAGTATTTCAACATCTTTTAATTTGAACGTTCTATTTTCTGTTGCTACCTGTTCCTTAATTTTAGCCCAGACTAATTCTATTGGGTTTAAGTGCGAATGGTAAGGAGGCAATCTTAAACATCTGTGACCATGTTCATGGATTGCCTTGTCTATGTGAAATATCTTTGTATAATAATAAATAATAATAAATTCTTTAAGCACCAAACACGGCGCATAAGGCAGAAACCAGTGCTCTCCAGGTTGTTCATTGACGCCACTCCTTTTAGCTCTTGCACATTATTTAGGCCCAACGTTCTTCCTTCTCTTATTATTGTTCTTCTGAGTGTTTCTTTTGGTCTTCCTTTTTTCCTCTTACTCTCAGGAACCCAAGTGAGCGCCTGTAGTGGTATTCTGTTGTTTTGCATTCGTAGGACATGACCGATATATGACCATCGTCTTTTCCTTATATAGTCGGAGACATATTTCTGCCTAGTCTTCTCTTATTTGTCGATTAGTCTTGAATTCTTTCCAACTGATGTTCATGAGTTTTCTAAGACATTTGTTCTCGAATGTATTCAGCTTGTTCTCCAATGATTTTGTTATTTTCCAACTCTCACAGCCGTATGTTAACACTGAGATAACATTTGAATTAAACAGACGAAGCTTGGTATGTATATTCAGTGATCGTAATTTCCAAATGTTAGATAATCTATTGAAGGCACTAGCTGCCAAAGCAATTCTAGTATGGATTTCTCTTGTTGTGTCACATCCTGAGTCATTTTACTGCCTAAATAATTGAAACTTTCAACTTTCTGTAGTTTTTCCCCGTTCAAGATGATATCAAAGGTCTCGTTAGAAAAGTTCATAGCTTTAGCTTTAGAGGCATTTATTTGGAGTCCTATTTTAACCGAGAGATGACACAAATTATTTACTGCTTCTTGGGATTTTCTGGGTGTTGAACTTAAGAATGCTAAATCATCTGCGAATCCTCTTTTTATGCTGTGTCTTTTTTACAATTCCAAGTAATTCAGGCTTCAGGGACATTTCGTTGAATGGAATGTCGTTTTTGGTCAGCCAAATCTTTATTACATCTTTAGTACTTGATGAATTAGGAACTTTATCTTCTGGTGCCACAACGTTGTGATATGAAGCATTGTCCATTGTCAAACACAACGGTCTATCCAAGGAAGGAAGTACATGATTCACAATCCAATCTTGAAATATCTTGCCATTCATCTCTGTATGATAATCCCTATTATCTGTGGATTTTGAAACAAATGTGAGTTCAGTATTATTTAGAAGCCCATGATGGCTGCTTCCTGCATGTGCAATTATTAGGCGCTGTCTTTTGCTCTTGATACTAGTCTCTTAGTTGTCCCATCAGATGATTGCCATTCTCGTTCATTACTGTGGTGCGCATTGATCCAAGTTTCATCTAAATACACAAAATCATAACAATCTCTTCTCATTTCTCTGACCTCGCGTAAATATTTGCTTCTCATTGCAACTATATGAGGCTTCTCACAAATAAGGTTTCTACCACCAACATATTTTCTAAAAGTGAATCCCAAACTCCTAATAGTCCTCCATAGCGTAGATTTGGAAATATCAATGTCATTATTCTTTCTTAACCAAATTTTCAATTTCCTTATAGTCACTGCCTCATTATTGTGAAAAATATTGCAAATTTCTCTGCGGATCAATTCTCTGTCAAAATTATCCACCACACTTGGCCTATTTTTCGTGTGTAAAACACTGGAATTAGAAATTCCAGATGTCGCTATCCAGCGGTGCAATGATCGTTTGCTTATCCCCAAGGCATGAATAGTCCTCTTTTGTGGGTTTGAAATAGAATGACATAGTTTTCCTCGAGTAGCTTCATTGCAGAAATACTTAAAAATCCTATTTGTGATTTGATGTAATGTCATAAAATGTACTCGCAGACTCATATTTCCTACTTAACCAAACAATACTTTTTGTAGACACGCCACTGATTGACAATGTGTGCGTAACACCGGAAATACAGTAGAACTCCATTTATCCGAACCCCAATTATCCGAACATCCAATTATCCGAACACTTTTTCCAGAAAAAAAAAAATCAGATGCCACAGTCACGTTAGACTAAAATTCTGAATCTTTTGATGCGGCAAACTTCAAATGTGTGCGAACAATTTGTAGAGAATGGGATGGGCTAATGGTCGGTCGCTTACGTACAGGAGGTCAGTTAGATCATAAAGTCAGTTAATATCTGGTTTACCAATCCAGTGTACGTGTGCGTTCTAGGTAGAACACTGGCTAAACAGACAGTTCAACTTAAAATTTGTGTCTGTTACTACAGCAGAATAATTTTGGTGTACAAGTATTTCTCTGTGCGATATGGCATCTTCCAGTAGGCCTAAAGCATATAAAAGGAACCGCAATGTTTTGTCAATTGAAACAAAAACAGAAATTATCAAGAGACTAGGACAAGGTGAAACTGTGTCTTCACTTGCGAGGATTTTCAATGTTGGGAAAGCTACCGTCTCTGACATCATAAGTAACAAGGATAAAATTATGAGTTTTGCATCGAAATTTGATAGTGAAAATGGGTCGAAGAAACGTAAAACCATGAGAAATGCGAAAGATGTGAAATTGGAAGAGGCTTTGTATATATGGTTTGTGCAAAGAAGAAGCAAAGGGGAACCTATCTCTGGTTCTCTGTTGTGTGAAAAGGCATTTCAGTTCAACAATCAACTTGACGGTCCTCCTGACTTTAAGGCTAGCCAGGGATGGTTAAGAAACTTTAAATCTCGTCATGGCATACGAGAATTGGAGATTCAAGGGGAATCTTTATCTAGCGATGCAACTGCCGCTAAAAATTTTAAAGAAACATTCTTGGCTTTTTTGGAAGAAGAAGGTTATTCACTCGATGATGTGTATAATGCCGATGAGACTGGCTTATACTGGAAATCATTGCCTCAAAAATCACTTGCATCTCAGCGCGAAGCAGCTGCCCCTGGGTTTAAAAAGTGCAAAGAGAGAGTAACAATTTTGGTAGCCGCGAATGCCAGTGGAAGTCATCGTTTACCTGTGCTAATGATCGGCAAAGCCAAAAAAACCACGTTGTTTAAAGAATGTGACATGTCTCCCATTGTGTTACAAAGCACAGAAGAGTGCTTGGATGAATAGTGAAATATTTCTTGATTGGTATACAAATCAGTTCATCCCAAATGTGAAGAGGTTGAGAGAACAAGAAAAGAAAACTGGAAAAGTAATTCTTCTACTGGACAATGCACCATCTCATCCAGAGACGGATACATTGAATGCAGTTGATGCAAATTTTAAAGTAATTTTTCTGCCTCCCAATGTAACAGCACTGATTCAACCAATGGATCAGGGTGTTATAGCAAAGCTTAAAAAGATGTACAAGAAGGAAGTCCTGCGTCGTTTATTGTTGGCTGAAGATGAAGAAAGTGTGGTGGCGTTTTCCAAAAAGCTTAATCTCAAAGACTGCTGCTATATGTTAGCTGATGCTTGGACCACCCTGTCACAAGATAATCTCAACAAGGCTTGGAGTAGATTGCTTGGGAAAAAAGGAGGAATTGAAACTACTGCAGTGGACACAAATGATGATTGTATAAATGAAGTTGTGGAACTGTTTCACGCAATGCCCGGATTTTCGGACTGTGACAAAGATGATGCACACAAGTGGCTAGAAGATGATAATGATTCTGGTTTTCAGTTTTTGAATGACGAAGAAATTTTGTCTTTTGTGCAAGAAGAAAACCAAATACATGTAGTGACCGATGATGAAGACTCCTCAGAAGTACATGATCTACTTGTAGATTATGAAGAAAAACCAAAACGTCGACCAAGTCCTGAAGAGGCCTTATAGCACTAGAAACAGCGATGGCTTGGTACGAGCAAGAAGATGACAGCTGTCCTACACAGCTTCTGCTGTTGAAGAGAATGCGGGACTTAGCAGCCAAAAGGAGACTATCCAGTTTGGTGCAAAAGAGGATTCCTCATTATTTTAAATAGTGGGCTACATCTGTGCAAGTACATATATACGTAAGTTGCGCCCGGTTTTGAATCGTTTGTAATGTTATTTTGAAAACATTTCTCTTTCTTAACAAAAATAATTAATACAAGTAGTACATGCACTGCAGTGTAATAAAAGATTTTGGTGATACAGTGATCTAATACAGTGTGGGTATTATTATTACAGTACAAGTAAATATGTTTTATAGTGTATTTTCCTTGTGATGGTTAATTATTTTTAGAAATATGTGTACATGTACTCGATACATTATGTAATCCAATTATCCGAACATTTGATTATCCGAACGATGCTCGGTCCCATGGGGTTCGGATAAATGGAGTTCTACTGTAAACTGTTTTATGTTCAAGAAGTGCAATTTCACACTAAAATCATGCCAATTGCTTGATAAACCAAAAATGTGCAAATGAGGTCGTATAATTTACTGTAGACATTTCAATATATGTGCGTGTGATGTGTGTTGGCAAGTAGGATTTTATATTATATCGCAAAGAAACGAAAATTGAAACCAATGGCTGCACTTTAATGAAAAATTTAATTCATAGGGTCTATACCATTTCAAATTCACACACAAAATTTCACTTGTATGCGTTATATATTCGCTGAGATATAGCATTTTGAAGTTGGGCAAAGCTGGTGAAACGTGCTATAACATTTAATTTATACTGAAATACGACTGCGAGAACTACAATAAAACAAATGGAATTAGCAAGGGGAGTAGATTTAAGGTTGGAATAGTGAAAATGCCATTCACGATTTTAATATTGTTGGCAGAGTTTCAAAAGCATTGTGTACATTGAATGAGGTATTTAGATACTTTTTAATCATGATTAATGCCCCAATCGCTCAAAAACTCAGTCAGTTTGGTGACTTAATTCGATGTAAACAATCACGGCAGTTTGCACACATCGGTTGTCTGCGAAAAGGACTGTAGGATTCTTTCTTAACGAGACTAGGAATAATAAGACATTTCTAAAAGGTGCCACATAGCAGAATATGTCATATAAACATAGTTTATTTGAATTCCATTGCAAAGAGAGGTAAAAAGGCTTTAAAATGATGTATGATATATAAATATACCTAAAATGGTTCATTTTTTTTTTCAATTTTTGTGGGTGACAAAAAATATGAAAAATTGTGCATTTTCTCCAAACAAGGCATATTTGAGCCTATATTTTGTTTAACAAGTAAAAGTAAATGTGCTTATTTCTGTACTGCTGGAAAGTGCTTGAAAAAGCTTTAAAATGTTACATGGATCATTACTGTAACTTCATTAGTAAATGTTTTCTTCTTTGTAAACTTGTAGAAATCTTGACGAATTGAGAAGTTTCTGTGGAAATCGGTTTTTTGGCTTTCTTGTCATGTTCAGCTCATAATAACCATGTTCAGAATAATGTGACATGTTTAGAAAAAAATTGGGCTTACTTAGTAAGTTTGTATGTCTATGACATTGAATATCATAGATTTTGAGTGTCTACAGTGCATAGATTTTGAGCATTGACACTTTAAAATTGTGTGTCGAGCTGATTTTGTAACCAAAAAACGACTAACCTGACTTTCTTTAAATTTGAAAAGAGTATATTGGCCTTTTTATGTCCTCCATTTCTTAAATTACATGTAGTTTTTAACACAAACATGGCCTTGTATGTGCTTATACATGTTTTTTTTTTTTTCGTATGCCCGCTAATACTCGAGGCGAAATCTCAGGTTATTATTAATGTCTAACTTGACATTAATTTTACGTGAGTATCCCTTTTTTTCTTGTACAGAGACAGGTGTCCCTTGCCATTCAGGCAGATACTCGCCGATTTCGGATTTATATGTCATTTGTGATCATTTGGTGATGTCAAAGATGACCCATTTTCACTTTCAGACGGAGTGATAAAATTTCTAAGTCGAAAAATAAAAATTCATAACTACTTTATTTAAAGACCGATTTTGATGATTTTTTTAAAATTTTGTTGTTTTGTGTACTTTCTAAATATCTTATTTAATTGTCAATTTAACAAATATGAAAAAGCAGTTTGTGGTACCTATTTGTAGAGTTGGCAGTGTGTAGGTTATGTGCCCATTGTCCAGGTCAGTTTTAACTAAGAAATTATATAATGGCAGGCACCATTTATAGGATCTGTGTGGCTAGGGGTAGCTTGCACCCAGTTGGCCGAAGTGGTCGACACCTCCCATACTATGCTTGTATTTTTCTGCAAGCACTGGCTTCTGAATTGTTCTGCCCTCAGGAAGTCCTTTTTTCTGTCTTGTCCATAACATCATTGGATGTGAACAGTAGATATAAGGAGTCTTGTCGTATCATGCCTTTATCCTGTGGCACAAAACACAGATGATCTGCCTTTTTCTTCAGTGCTTCAGGAAAATGATTCCTAATCTCAGCTACTGTTTCACAAGCACCAATCTGAATTTCTCTCAGCTCTTAAAATAAAGCTGCGGCTCACCAGTATAAATTTTCAATTTCAGGCAGTATGGTGTTTTAGCATCAGTGAGAACAAATAGTTTGAATCCCCACTTTGTGGGTTTTCCTGGCAGGTATTGCTTGAAATATATTCTTCCCTTGAACCTCACCATTGATTGACAACTCCTGCCCACGTGTGTAGTGTTGCACATAGGTAAGCAAAATAATACCCAGAAGAGGTCTGAGCTTGAAGAAGGGATCATACCCAGGCTGTCCCCCTATAATTCTATCATTATTATTGAAATGGAGATTTCTGTGCAGATGTTGGCACCTGTTCCGACTCATGACCCTCAAATATGGTGTATCATTCAACCAGAAGTTCTTACACCAGTAGCTGCCCTGTCATTTTCATAGTCTTCATAGTCATAGTTTCCTGTGTACAGTTAACTTGTAAAACTGATTTCATACCATTTTATTTATATATTTGTTTACACCAGTTTTACAGCAGCCTCGTCATTTACTGTCAGCTAGGATATATAGCGGAAATTCCGGTGACTAACTGTACAAAAAGTAAGTCACCACAAATATTCACAAACACTCGAAACAGTCATAGCCTTGATGAATTATAGAAGTTTATTAAAGAAAGCACTTTTAACAAAATTCACACTTTCTTGTTAAATAATTAAAAACACAAAAAAAACCAAGAATTAAAACCATGAGTATCGAGCAAGAGACAACAGAATATTGTTTGTAATACACACTGTATTCCAGCGTGAGATATTTTTTTCCCCCCATCACTGCCTCTATACTTGTTATCTAGATAATAAAGTAGATGGAAAATGCATCAAAATTATTCGTGAGGCAAAGAGGATATTATGTTATGAGTGCACACAGCCGTATGTAATTTTTTTTTTAAGTTTGTATTTTTTACGATTTTAAAAAAATGATTTGCTTAGTCATTTGCTATTCTCCAGTGAATAACAAAAGGTGCTCTCAAGCACAACAAAAGAATAGGTGTGCCCCAAGAGGTCAAGTGATGCTGAATAACCAGCAGGTCAAACCAAGAAAAAAATAGATGACCATCTCATTGACCACAATGCACTACCCATACAAGGACTGATGAAAAGTCTAATGGGCCTTTCCTTTGTAGCGCTAGGGAGTAAAAATAAACCATACTCACAAGATGAGTATGCAATAAGGCATGATACATTTGTCCAAACTTGGAAGCCAGATATAAATCATATGTTCACATTTATTAGTTTACATCTATGTCTGCACATCTTCAATACAGATGGCTTTACGATCAACAGCATTTACATCAGATAAATGCTTCTTGGCCGTAAAATTGTCCATAAGATATTGCAGATACAGTGATGGATCTACATGTCAGCGTGTAGCGGCAAGATCAACATCAACAAGTAAATAATTGCAATAGTATACAGCATCAACAACAAATCATGTGACATACAAGAAGCATTTATCAGGAGATCAATACTTTGATATCTTGGTCAGTTTTAGGAGAAAACATTATGAACTGGGAAAAAAAATGAACGTAAATAAGAAATCGTGGCCTCAAGAACCAACCATAGTGCACTGTACATGTACCACAGAAATGTCTGAACTTGGTAGTTGGAGGGCATCATGGATTTGCTCTGAATAAAATTAATGCAGCAGGTACAGAACAAAAATACAACTCTAAAAATTGCACAACCTCATTTCCTAAAACTATGCACTTAAAGCAAAGCCAGAAGAATTAATTTGAAATTAGCACTGTACATCATCCTACACTAGTGCTGCAAGTGAACTATTGAATTCACAAAATATGTTTCAAGTGCTGCTGGAAATGAACTATGACAGTACCAACTATGTGACATTTAAACCCTTCAGTGCTATGTAACTGAGCACTCTGGCACGATTTGTATACTTCAGCCTTGGAAAACAGTGGAACTACAAGGGAAGAGATGATCATACAATGCTATCTCAACCCTTTGTCAGCATGTATGTAACTCTATAATTATAGCCGACCAGGTCATTATTTTGGCAGGTTGGTATATTCTTACACAACTAAGCCAAGAAGGGAAGGTGTTTGTGCAAAACATGCTTTTCGCTTTAACAGTGCTGGAATACCACACTTGTAATTAAACAACTACATCTCTCCCCCCCCCCCCCACATAATTCATGACGTACTTTGTTGATGGAAACATTTCATGTCCAATTTTGGTGTTCGCATTTCAAGTGCCAAAAATTTAAGCTACCAAATATTGGTTATTGTGTTTACATGACTTGTTTATTAAAAGAGGCACTTCACATTGCATTTCCTGGACTATATAGGTTGAGTACTCACTTTGGTGTACCAGTCATGGATTTAGGGGATAAATATTCCTTGATTGAAGTGTGTGTCTCTGTTAATATACATTCTCTAGCCTGGAAGGTGCATGCAACAAAATGGTAACCACAACCACATATTCTTGCTCTACTTTTGGGCCACTGCACACTACGTGGCTACAGGTGGAATCTATGACTCCAAAGAGCTCACATTTAACAAGAATGTAAGCTAGCAAAGAAGCATGAGAGGGTCACACATACTAGTACTTAGTCTTAAGCATAACAATAAATTAGTATCTATACCAGAGGGAAATTTACTGTTGCTGCATAACACTAGAATGTCAGTCAAATCATTTAAAAACATGAAAAATGGCAGGGTAAGAAAGGATATAAATTGATAACCTAGCAACTCTAATGAAAAAGTGTTCTTCCACAATAATCTTTTTCCAGAGAACACTTCATATGACTTACTTGTCATGCGATACAGCTAAGAAAAATAATTTTTTCTAAAAGCTGCCACCTCTGGTGTATCAATTTCAAAACAAGAATTAGTGTTAGCCTAAAACTATTAATCTTGATAGTCAAAAATGTTATACAAACTTGACTGACCATAACCTCCTAAACATGGGTTAACTAATAATATTAGAAACAACCATAATGAAAATCCGAGTTAATGAAATAAACACCATGGGTTAGGCAAAATAAAGAACCCTTGCAGAACTGTATTTCTCATAATTGACCATACACTTCCATATGTCCAGGTCAGGCCTCAATTCTTAGTGCTGTGTTTTTATTCTTTCTTGGCAGCTGCCTCTTTAGCCTGGTGAGCCTGCAAAACAGCAACAGCCTCGTCCACCTAGAGATAGAAATAAAACAGTCTGAAGAGCAAAATGTCATTCTGTTTACATAAGGAATGAACACACAGAAAAAAAAAAAAAAAACTGGAACCACCAAAATCTTTATATTAACAACAGCTACAGAACACATGCTAATTCCTCAACTTGGCATTGGCTGCGAAAGAGCAACAAGCTCAGCAACCCTAGTTAACAAAACATTCGGGAAGACTGCAGCATGATGCTACCAGGTTTCGAACCTAGTAACTTTTGCCTCAAGATCAAGCACTGTGGATACACCAGCACACCAAAAAAAAAAAAAAACAAGTAAAGTTAGTTCCTGCTCCTTACCTTGAGCTTCAGAGACTCCTGGGATTCCAACATGTGAAGCAGCTCGGAGTTGTCAATTTCTAACAGCATGCCAGTGATCTTCCCGGCCAATTCTGGATACATGTGTTGGATCAGAGGGAACAGCCTCTCTCCCAGCATCTGCTTTTGCTCCTGTGGAGGAGCTGCAGCAAGCATACTGGCAGTCAATGGATCTTGTCCTGGGATAACCACAGACTGCTGGGGCTGTTATAGATCAAATAAAATAAGACAATTATACACAAAAGAAACAAATATTTTTGCTTGAAATCCTCAAATGAAACCTGTACAACAGTAGTGAATAACTGATGGTCATCACTACCCATCATGATTAGCTCCAAAGCAAAATAGGCCTTCAACAAACGCATGCCACGTCCTCCTGTCCAGTGACATCAGTCTCAGGTATTTCCGTAACGTCCTCATTTCTTTCATTCCTTTCTCCATGCATTTCTTCAATGTGCATGCCCTATCTATCACCAGGGCCTAATCTTTTTCCTGTAGCACTTTGTCTGGATATCGTCATTAGTTACATTTTTTTGGGTGATACTGTCGTACCATTTGTGCCCTATACAAAGCAAGTACCCATTTATGACAGTCTGTGACTTCTTGGTTGTTTTTCCTGCTCATGTTTCACAGCCATACCAGACGACTGACCTGGAGAAATAAGCCGATTTTTATTTTTGTGTTGGACTTGATTTCCACACACTTACCAATTCAATAAAAGTCCTCATGTCTTTTGTATCATTTTGATTATAGTTTGTCCCTCCAACTCTGCATAGATTGATGCCAAGATGCATGCTTGATTCTACATTTCATAGGGGTTCTTCTATTGCTATCTTGTTATCGTTTCATGCTTTTCATTTTAATTAGCTGTCTTTTTTCCTGTGTAGTTTCTTATACTGGCTGTGACCTTTCATTAAATATTTTTATTATGTCTTTATACTTGCTGTGATCTTTCATTAAATATTTTTATTATGTCTTACATATTGTTATGGTTATGCAATCTATTTCTGGTGGTTGATGTCGATGCTTTCATAGCCTATTAATAGAAGAGAAATGCAAGTGGCCTCTCTGTTGCACCACAGTTCTTATCTCAAATGGCCGCATTTTGTCCATAAAAAATATTCTTGTAATGTTTTCTTTCCTATCCAGCGGCACTTAAGCTTCAGCCCAATGACATGAAACAAATTTCATGGCATTGCGAAGCTGGGGAGCCTGTGGACTTTCCTTCCCACCCTGTCAGGAGCCAGATGTCCGTGCCATCTCCACTCCTTCCCATCCACGGAGTGTTTGTTTTCTTTATTAAGTTAATGACCCTATGGGAAAGCTAACTTCACAATGCCTAACCAGTTTCCAAAACTATTCTTTGTCTACACTGTCTAATGCTGTTTCAGACACAAATCCAATGTAAAGAGGTGAGATCAGCTCCAAATTTCGTTCAACAATTAATCACAATGTGTATATCTGATAGAAGGTGGTATACCAAATACTGTCACCCCCCCCCCCCCCCCCCCCCCCCCCTCAAACCATGACAAAAAGTACGGAAACAACTGTAATCATCATACCTGTGGTATTGGACGACCAGGCTGACCAGGCATCTGTCGTGGCCCCGCTGAGTAGGCAGCCGGCCGGATTCCAGGTTGACCCATTGCAGGAACTCCCTGCGGACGTGTCATCCCAGCAATTGGCACACGTGTTGCGGCAGCTGCTATGGGCTGGCCAGTGATTGGACGTGAGTTGACCGCTGTGGGGCGCATTTGAGCCTGGGCTGCTGGGGGCCGAGTGCGAATCTGGCCGGGCATTGTCTGAAATCCTGTAGAAAAATTACGTACATGTTTAACATAAACAGTACTGTTTGTTTTAGCCTATTTTACCAAAGTGACATGCACATGGCAGCTTGATCAAAACCTTTTCAAAGGGTTTAAAGTAATATATACCCATATCATAAAAGGGTACTTGCAGAGAATAGATCATACAACTGCAAGTGGAACAAGAGATGAGAAGACGATGCAGATGAATGACACACAATGAGAAAACCTGCAGATAACATTACCAGGCAGCACTTGTTCTGGAATCCCTAGGGTAAGAGAGGTACAGGGAGACCAAGGAACACACAGAAAAGAGAATTGGAGACATGAAGGAGAAGAAGACATGGAAAGACCTTGAGCTGATGGCACTGGACAGTTGGATTTTGCATAAGTTTGTGAAAGGTGGAGAGCTGAAAGGTGATGAATGAATCAGACATAATGTCAACTATCACATTTAGGTTCAATTCTTGGAGAGCTTCATGAAGGGTGATGAATGAATCAGACATAATGTCAACTACCACATTTAGGTTCAGTTCTTGGAGAGCTTCATGAAGGGTGATGAATGAATCAGACATAATGTCAACTACCACATTTAGGTTCAGTTCTTGGAGAGCTTCATAAAGGGTGATGAATGAATCGGACATAATGTCAACTACCACATTTAGGTTCAGTTCTTGGAGAGCTTCATGAAGGGTGATGAATGAATTGGACATAATGTCAACTACCACATTTAGGTTCAGTTCTTGGAGAGCTTCATGAAGGGTGATGAATGAATCAGACATAATGTCAACTATCACATTTAGGTTCAGTTCTTGGAGAGCTGAAGGGTGATGAATGAATCAGACATAATGTCAACTATCACATTTAGGTTCAGCTTTTGTGGGTGGGGAAATCATATGAAAAAAAAAAGTAGTTAACCTGCAGCCTGGGTTGGTCTAACACCAGGAGCCCATGGAGTACGGGCTTGTCTGATGGAGGGAACATTTGCAGGAGTGAAGAATCCTCTCTGAGCCTGAGGCATTGTGGGAACAAAGTAGCCAGCACCTCCCGCACTAAACATGGAATTGTACTGGATATTCTGTTAATAGAAATTGAAAAAGAATGAGGTAGATAAAAACTGGTTAAAATAAAGATCATAACATAAATACAGATAACTGTATTCTATTATTTACTGGCAGTATGAGTTCAAGAACTATACTGTGTCACGGTTGGGGCATAGCTGATGTCAGATGATTATAAGCAATACCCTAGTACTATCAACAAATTGAAGTAGATGTGGCTATTGTAGTTAACAGTAACGTGAACAAAAATTGATGGTTTAAGTCTTTATGAAGGCACTGGATTGGACACATTCTGAGAAAGCCTGATGATGGCATAACAAGGCAGTCCTAATTCTGAATTAAAAGAGTAAGAGAGGTAAAGGGTGCCCAAAAATGAGACTAAAGACAGAAATTAAAGAGATAAGAATGACATGGACAGAGCCTGACCCTGAGTTGACGGCAAGAGACAGGAAGATGTGAAGCTCATGCTTCTTGAAGTGCTGAAGGGTAACGAAGTCAGTCTGACTGGACCAACGGACAAGAATATTGTCTTCATTAGGGCCACAAAAATTTCATCAGGAACAAACACAAAAACAGCTGAGAACAAACTATAATCTAAATGCACACAATATAAGAAAAATTCCAGCCGTTCTAAACAACTGGCATCCTTTAAATGCATCAATTCTCAAATTATGAGCTTAGCTTTACAAGTCTGAGGCGGTAAATAAACATAGACAGTTTGAGATTAACAATTAATTACCGGCTGACGCATGGAGGCCAATCTCTGAATGTGCTGACTGGCTAGATGTGCACGCCGGTCCTCCTTGCGTTGAGCAAGTGCCACGTACAGAGGCTTGGCCACAATGATGCGGCCATTCATTTCAGTAACAGCTTTTGTGGCTTCTTCAGGTGAACTGAAGCAGACAAAACCAAAACCTCTGGACCTGCCACCCTCTCCCATCACCTACAAGAAGTGAACAGTTATCCAGTATTAATGCTGCAATACAATGTTAAGTTTATTTACTTGTGTGAAAGTACCTATGATATAACAGCCTAGTACAGTATTGTCTTCCAATTAAAATGTGCAACTCGGTATTTCGTTCCAGCTTGGCAAATCTAATGCCAGGCAATGTGAAACATAATAACACCAAGTCACAGATTTAATGTTGCCCAATAAGGGAAGGAGTGGACAAATATGTCTGATTTGTACTCCAGGGTGATGGGCGCTGCTTGTGGGGGAAAAATAAATCATGATAAGTACAAATCTAGAATAGTCTATTTGCATACTGCTAATACTTTGCATGACAAATGTGCACGTACCACAGCCAATCACAAATAAAAGTTAAACATAAACAGTCACACAATGGGGACTTATAAATGGTGATCATATAACTCCTTCTTTGATCCTTAGCCGCAGACTGTCAAAGCAGTTAGTGGCCATCACGCCTAGTGGCATCTTGTAGGGCAGCAATAAATTACTTCCACTTTGTTCGGTCCGCGGCCATCCTTTGTACAGTGCCTCAACTCTGGTTCATTCTTTGCATTTCAGCCTCCACAGTTCTCTGCCAAGTTGTTTTTGGTCGGCCTCTCGCTTTCCTGTGGGGGTACATAGCATATGAGTACATAGCATAGCTGTTCTTGTAATGGCATCAAGGGTCTGAGGACGTGGCCAACCCAACTCCAGCGTCTAACAGGTATGATGGTGTGCATGTCCTCTTGGTTACTCCGAATAAGTAGTTCTTGGTTGGTGATGGTATTCGACCAAAAGATTCCATGAATTTTCCTTATGCACATTGTGTGGAAAGAGGACAGTTTTGACATTTCCTTCTCTTACCTCTCCAGCATTCCGCGCCATAGAGAAGCAAAGAAGTACACAGCTCTGATATAATCATAATCTGGTGTTTGTGCTGTACTGGGAAGACTTCCAGATGATGTTGAGACTAGCAAAGGCTGTTCTCACTTTATTCATTCTGTTGTCGATATCCTTGCTTGTCCTGCCATCTGGTGTTACTATGCATCCTAAGTATGTAAATGTGCTGTCTCTTCTAGCTCCTTATTGTTAACCTTTAGCACGCTGCATTCTCTTCCAGAAAACTTCCCCTGCAGCTGCATTCTTTTTCACAATGCCCCGTTTTTATAGTGGGTGACTTGTAATGACTATAGTTTTTGTGTTTCTTGGTCAATTGCTATCATTTTTGGAATTTATATAAATAAATGAATGGTGAATCTGATGATATAAAATTTGTTTGTGTACATGTTAGATGTGATAGGAAGAGAGGAAAGGAAAGATGAAAAAAAACGATTAAAAAATTTAAAAAATTTTTTTTTTTAAATTTTAAATTTAAAAAAAAAATAAAATAAAATAACCAACAAACGAAGTGTCCATATCTAAATTATCTCTTGCATCTCAATGAAAGTCATTTGACCACTACAAATCAAATGACGATCTTTTCATTACCCCCATCATCAGTAGCAAAGCAACAAACGCCCATGTCAGCAGTGACATTCGGCCGTAACCCTAAATCTTTCCGATAAATCTAATCCTAACCCCTAAACTTTTACATACTAGCAATGACATTCCACTTTCGTTTCGATCTCTGTCATCAACCATATTCTGAGAACCGATATTAGCGCTTATAATGAAAAAAATCTCATCCCCACCGCATGGCATCAGAATACAATAAAATTAGAGCGAAAATGGCCGCGTGTTCGATGCCGATTCATTTCGATTAAAAAATTCACAGAAAATAAACGCGGATGCTCCCATTACTTAAAAAGATCGGAAACGGAAGCAAACTCTCTCTCAGATAAGTTTAAAACTTAACATCCGGGGGTGAGATCACGTGTACACACATTCTAATGCTGAAAAACGTAGCACGCTGCGGTCGACATATGTCGACCGCAGCGTGCTTACCCTCGGTCGACATATGTTGACCGCAGCGTGCTAAAGGTTAATGGCTCAGGATTGCCCACATTGAGTGTCATGACCTCTGTCTTCTTCAGATTGATGTTCAGACCCACCTGCTGGCTATACTTATTCAGTCTATAGGTTTTTTCTTAGATGTGTTGATGTGAATGTGCGAGTAGAGCAATGTCATCTACATATTTGAGGTCTTCCAGTGTAGAAAATGTTGTCCATCTAATTCCTCTTGGACTGCCCTCTGTTGTCTGGCGCATCACCCAGTCTATGACTGTCAAAAATAGAGTTGTTAAGGGGCACCCCTGTCATACTCCCGTCTTCATCTCAAAAGTTAGGTTGCTCAACCCAACACTGCATGTAAAGTTAGAATAGAGGCTTTTTATAATGGAAACAATGCAGCTAGGAATTCCATAAGCCCTCAGTATTTTCCATAGGCTGTCAAAAGCCTTTTCAAAATCAACAAAGTTAATGTATAAGCTGACTCTATAATGTTCCTGAGGGTGAATATAAGATCTGCACACCTTCTGTTCTTTCTGAATCCTGCTCGTTCTTTCCTCAATTTATGGTCTACTGCTAATGAAATTCTTTGGATAATTATCCTGCCTAGTATTTTACTGGGAACTGAGAGGAGAGTAATTTCGTCTCTAGTTGCTGCAGTCTGCAATTGTATTTTGTTGAAATGTTGAATCACCAGTCGCTGTACTTTCCTGGCTTTTGGCAATTTGATATCGTCTCTGTACATCAACCATAAAAGCTTTTCTGGTGAGGGGGTCATTGAGTTTCATGATGTTATATCTTTTCTGTTTGATTGCAATTGGTCCAGCAGCTCTGAGTTTCACCTTCAGTCTTGCTACTACAAGGTGATGATCACTTCCCACATCTGCACCACTTCTTACTTTCACGTCTTGTAATGCATGCCTCCATCTACCATTGATCATAATGTCGTCTATCTGGTTTCTGTCCCGTATGTTTGGTGATTCCCACGTTAACATGTGCACTTCTTTGTGTGGAAAAAAGTGTCTTCCTCCAATGACCAGGTTGTTAATGCTATAACAGCTTATTAGTTTGTTCCCATTCTCATTTACTGTTTCACTGCCGCATTTCTCCATCACTCTTTGATTATAAGTATTGTGTGTACCAACTTTCGCATTGAGGTCTCTCATTACTATAATAAGATCGTACCTAAGTGCAGTTTCGATTTCCCATTGTAGCTGTAGATAGAAGTTGTCCTTGACCTCTTCATTGCTGTCATTTGTTGGTGCATAGCATTGTATTATTGTGGTGGTGAATCTCCCCCTCAGTCTTGTACTTATCAGTCTGTTGTTGATGGGTTTCCATTCCAGTAATGACCTTTCTATTCCTTTCTTCAGGATAATGGCTACGCCTTCATTGTGCTGACCATCCTCTCTACCAGCGTAAAGTTATGATCATATACAAACGGCATTTATATTTAAGACATAGAAATAATAGTGCCATTTCAGAACTGATGAAATATCATAGCTGTTAACATGGATAAAAATAATAATGCTTCATACTAGTAAAAATCACAAAGTTCCAGACAAGGATGATCAAAATTATTGCAAATAATACTTTATATGGACATTACAAATTTCACAGCTGTACCAGTAATTAACACCTGATTGAACACAAATCTACCTTAGCACTGGTGATAGTTCCAAACTGAGAGAACTCCTTGCGCAACCTCTCATCATCGACACCATCATCCAAGTTTTTCACATAGAGGTTCACACCCTGGTAGCGGTTGATTCTCTCTAATTTGATCTTCTCAAACTTCTCTTTGAGCTCTGCTTGGCGTTCAGCTTTCTTCTGGGCACGGCCACAATAGAGCTGCTTGCCTCCCAGCTCAGACCCATTTAGCAAGGTAACAGCCTGGTTAGTCATGGTTAATCAAAGATATTACAACCCAGAATGCAATCTGAATTTTTAAAAGAAAGATAAATTTAAGATCTGAACAAAATTTAGCAGCTGCAAAGAAATGAGCTACTGTCCCTAACTCAAGGTCAGTCAGAGACCCATTTACAGCTGGGCAGACTGTGGCTTGCTGTTACCAGGATTTGAACTAAACCTTTTCTTGAGAAGCAAGCTTTATAGTCACTGGAAAAGACTATTGCAATGGTTTCACAATGCACACAAATTTCACAATGCACACAAAATTAAAACAAATTTAGCCAATGATCACCAGACTATGTATGTGCATATTACTCCCATTTAATATCCTCAAAACACTTAAAAATAAATAAAATAATGACTACAGAGGGTAAAATATGTAAGATTACCTTCTCAGCAGCCTCTGGTTCCTCAAAGCTCACAAAACCAAAGCCACGAGATTTACCATTGCCATCATACATGACCTGACAGTAAAAGAAGACAACACAGATAATGAAAATAATAAGAGCAAATTATCAGTACAACCAACAACTCTAGGCATCAATAGCCAGCCCTTTTCAACTATTTATCTGTAATGAACAAACTAACAGTACATTTGCATAACAGAAGGGTCACTACTATCTGTATACCTTTGCGCTAATTATCTTCCCATACAGCTCAAACATTTCACGAAGCTTCTCATCATCCAACTCTTCGCCAAAATTCTTGATGTAGACGTTGTTGTACTTGCGGTGCTTATCTCCCATCAACATAATTCTTTCTTTGCGTGGAATGAAACGACCCACATACCTGCCAAAAAAAAATAATTTACTTTTGTAAAATCAAGTGTCTAATCCATCTATTCTTAACTGCCTAAGATAAGAACCATTGACCTTTTCTAATCTAAGAAAGATAATATGAGAGCCAAATGGCTACAGACCACTTAGCTGTGTAGGAAAACTGATGCCGCACACAATTAATACCCAATGTGGAAGAAAAACCTTTTAGCCCCCAGCAAGCAGGATTCCAACTGCAAAAATCTACTGATAATCAGATCACATATAGAGCTCAGAAAATTTAAGATGACTTCAAAGGTTGCCAAAGGGAAAAAGACAGGCTGGTAGTTTAGGTTGACTTATGCAGGGTGTTCCTCAAGGGGTGAGTTCTGTCACCTACACTGTTCACTGTGTACATAAATGACATAACAGGTAATATTTCAACTCACAGTGCCTCCTTTGCAGATGAACTTAGCACTGTGGATCTCTGAAGAACATAGTACGGAATGCAATCGGTCACACCGAGCTCCTATTATGTGTGTATAAATAACTAGGTACCACAAACTACCGCTTCGCCGCAGTCGAAAAATTCTGTGACGCGCAAGCGAGGCCCAATTTGGGCCCTTTTCAACCGCGCTCTGCCTAGTAATTAATTTGCCTTTTCTAGATAAAAATTATATCTTCTGGTTCCTTGATCTTTCTTCTTTCATAATATGTCAATTGTAACTTTCTGCGTGTCATTGAAATTGAGTGAGACAACAAAATAAAACACCATTAAAACCGCTCTTGCCGTGCGCTGGCTGACTGGCGCTCAAGAGAGCGAAATTCCCTGAAAGGACCCCACCTCATTCAAAGCGGTGGCGCTAGGTCCTCAAAAATGCTACATTCATATGGTTTTCACCAATGAGAAGAGCGGAAACTGAGGTTTACACACATGTAACACAAGTCACAGATTTCTTATACGAAGATATAGTAAATTCGAAGTGAATGAGAAAGTTTGGATTTTAATACACATCTGGGAGGCCTACCTACACTTGTTACATCAAACAAACGAGCAACCATTCTGCTAAAATCGTATCAAAGTTTTAAACATTACAGTTATTTGAGGAAAGAGCGAACGAACGTTAAAAGATAGCACCTCCAACACATTTCGGCGTGGAAACACAATGGCGGATGTTCCATCTGACAATCCCGAACACGATGGGCCGGCTGTACGAAACACAGCACGAAATGACTTAGGCGCTGAACTGAAAGTTTCACCAATGGAAGTCGACGCAATATGTGTTCTGAGTAAGTTTTGAACTTTGTTTTATTTCTATTCATTTCAGACCTATTTTGTTTATTTGCAATATAGCAATGGCAAGTGACGGAGGGTGGATGTATTAGTAAAAGAACAGCCAAATGTGACTGCTCGATTCACACATTTAGACAGAAAGTTTTTCGTTTTTTAAGCAATTGGGGGGGGGGGGGGGGGTGGGAAGAAAGAGGGGGGGGAGGAGAGATTGTTATTAATGTACCTATTTGGTTGTTTTATCGGACCATCACCATTTTCTAAACATTCGGTATCAGAATTAAGGTCTAACACTAACAGCTTGTAAAGTCGCTGACCTCCTTTCGATAAAGTTATGGATGTCAAAGGTCATGTTTAGAGCATATTTTTCAATGACGGGAAGAGGCAGACGTCCGGCTCTGCCACCGATTTCTAGTGTCACAAAAAGACTATTGGCACAGTTCTGTCTTCTGAAGGACTCGGAAAATGCAACATCTGAGCTAGTACGTCTTGTTGTGTAAAGTTTATATATCATATTATTTCCTCTCATTCTCTGATGTTAAAAATCAGTAGGCTACTATGTAGTTGAAGCTTTTCTAGAAGCCTCTACAGGTTTTGAGTTTATTTTACAATTACAAACATAAAAGACAAATGACATAATCCATGTAAAAGAGAGAATTACAATCTACTGTATAATTAATATAATGATTTAAATGGTAAATGCATTAAAAATTAATGCCGCAATAAATGCTTAATGATTAACAAAGGGAAAGAAAATAATTTGGCAGACATTTTTTGTATTAATAATAAAATAACACAATCGTGCAATTTGTCCTCTTCCCGTCCCTCCCAACAAATTTCTCTCATGTGACCTCTTTTCTGACTGCTACCCGAACAGAATGTGAGTAAAGGACAGCTACAGTACAGGTGCCAGATATCAGTACAACAAGCCAGTGCCCTGAGATGCGATTCATTTGAGGACTTTCTGAACACACAATTATCTTTTGATGTGGTACCAGAACCACTTTCAAAACTTAGTCTAACAAGGACAATTCTACTTCAAAAGAAGCCTCATGAATTTTGTGTACAGGAAAAAGTTAATTTGTCAAGCAATGTTGGAGAAAAAGCATCTTCGCCTCTCTGGTTCAGTCAGGATACTGTATTCAACCCTTTTACAAGATATTGATGAAGATTCAACTTCACCACCACCTCAGAAGAAGTCATTAAATGATGTAGCTGACCTCAAGTGACAGTGAGATGGACACGGACTAATATGTAATGTTTGTTTCTAAAAATCAAATTTTAAGCAGTAAAGGTTGTTTCAATCAAGAAAATAACCATCAATTTGATTTGTACAACTCAAATTACATAAATATGGAAGTTTTCAGCTCTATATTTGCAATATTCATGATTTTATGACAACATTTGGAATTTCGTGAGATTTTTCTTCCGAACTGCAAATTTAGCCTTTGATCCATTTTCACATAATAATTTTATAGTATTCAGTATTTCATGTGGCTCAAAAAAATTAAGCATTAAGGATATAATGCTCTCTTTAAGCTCAATAAATCTTATAGCTTTCCTATGTGTAGTTTTTGATTTATGAGTGCATGAAAATGCATATTTGCACTTTGCGAGCACAACAGTGAGACTTGAAATTGTATTTTTTGTCAATTTTGATGGACCATAATTCATTTAATTGATTAGTTGTACTTCCCATGTTTCTTTTCTGCAATAAGGACTTGTACGATTTTGTACAAAAAGCATTATTGACTTGGTAAGTGTTTGTTGACTGTAGTTATGATTGTACTAAGTCGGGCAATTAGTTCGGTGCGAAGATGTTTGATCAATTTTGTAATTCCCCACAATTTTGAAATGCTGTAACTCGGTTGTGTGATGTCCAATTTTTAAAATTTAAAAAGGAAATTTCATGGCTTAAAGAGATCCATTAAGATCTATAAACAAAGACACTAAAAACAAAATGAAAAATCACTTTGTGGTACCTAGTATAACATTGGAGGAGTGGGCCAAAGTATGGCTTGTGAAGATAGATGAAGAAAAAAAACAACATACACTGTGTTTTCCCACTCTTTCTGTCAACTTGAATAAGATAAAGAAAGCTGTGGTCAGCCTGAGGCTGATGATATTTCTAGTTTTTCCAGGTGTGGTACTAGTGACGGCCACGTGTTTCTCTGATCTTCATATGTTGGGCACTTTTGCAGCCCAAGGTTCAGCTTCATTTTATAGGTGCCACAGCTACACTCACCAACGGGCTGATCACCCGTTTGCCAGTCACTTCGATTACGGAAACAACAGCAGATGGATTGATTTGCCATTGCCCTAAAGACGCCAATAGGCGTGATGGGAAACAATGGCAAAGAAAACCTATCTGCTGTTACCCTAAGACGCCACTAGGCGTAATGGCCACTGACTGCTTTGACGGTCGGTGGCTAAGGACGGAAGAAGAAGAAGAAGACAGCTACACTCATCGGTAGTTCCTATCTCAAGTTTGTTGAATAGATGGTATCTCAATCTGTTGTGGCATGTGCAGAGTTTGAAGATTACCACTTGTTCACTTCTGTTAAGCTGGTAATATGCATCATTCTTCTGGTGGCACTGTTATGTGGCAATGCATACAGGAGCAGGAAAACTGACTTCAAACTATCTGCTGTCTTGCAAATAGACTGAAGCCAAGGCTATAGCAAGGCAAGCCAAATAAAAATTCTTGAAATCAGTTCTGCTTGGAAGAAAAATGAAAAGAGCATCTGATTGACAAGAGTGGTTAAAGTGCTGGTCTCTGGCGGCAAAGGTGCCGAATTCAATTCATGTTATCAATACGCTAGTCTACCCAGCTGTAAATGGGTACCTGACTTTGCACTCGAGTTACAGAAGGAAAAGTCAGCAAGGAAGGGAACTGGTCATCCCAACTCTCAATGCTGGACCTAGTATAGTGGTCTCTAACGCTTCACTCCCCTACGGCAGTATCTGCTATGGGTCTGCCTTTACCTACCTACAACTCTTTTCAATTCTTGGCTTTTTAAGGTTTTTAGGTAAAAAAATTTTAAAGCAGGTAAAAATATTGAAATATATTAAACCCATCAGTATTATATATCAAAGTGTTTGAAATTGAATGGGCTTTAGTAGTAATTTTGGGATTTATTTTACCTTGGTTGAGTGGTAACAAGTTAGCTACCTAAATGTAGAAAAAATTACAAAAATTTACATACACTGAAGCATTCAAAGCGGAAAACAACTAGCGCAAAATGTACAAAACATGGGCAATTTTGAATATGATTTGAAAATACAAGAATAAGCTTTTCCAATATTATACTTATTAATTAATTGGTCAAGTTTATCTACCCCACCAATATGAGTGTTATATTGTTTCACTGCTTTAGACTGCTTAACTTTTAACTTTCTAAATTTCCCATTAACATTTGTTTTTTCACTTACTTTTGAATATCCACTTTCTGTGATAAAATCAGACATGATAAAAATTTGTTATTATCCTTACACTGTATTGTTAACATCTCCCTCTCCCAGATGCAATACGTCCCTGTGAGCGGATTTTGTTTTCAAATGATTTTATTTCTTTTAAAGACTTTGGAAAACCTCTTCTGTTTGTTTGTAATAGTTTCCCATGCACAAACACCTTTCTTGAAAAGATATTGTAAAAGTTGTACACTGGTGTAAAAATTATTGGGAAAAAAAAGGCGATAACCTTGATTAATATGAGACTTTATTAGTCTCACAGCTACATCATAAGCCAAACCAAATGGGGAAGCTTGGGTATCCTTACCAAAGTAATTTTAAAATCATACGTATATCCTGTGTCAGCCTCAACAAGGATCCATAATTTCATTCCCGATGTAGTTGACTTATAACGTCCACCACTTTATGATCTGTTTTATTTTTTTCACTATGTACCTGTTCGGTTTTGTAAATATAAATGTCCTTAGCAACCGTTGCTATGGATGGGTAAGATTTTTAAAAATGAAGCAAAGAAATTCTTGTTCACAATAAATGTTAAAATCATTACTGATTTTAATAGAAAATAGGGTAGAGTAACTATTTATATTGAAGTTTTAAAAAAAAATTAGGTCACTAGGCTACGACATTCTATTACAATCCCTAGCGCGAGGGTTAGACTTACGTTCTCGCAGGGTACCTTGCCGCGTCTGATTCACAAATTGGGTCAGCAGGGACATTATGGTCAATACCCATGTCTGAATCCAGTGTTTCAGTTTCCCAGGCATCATCATCCGCAGAATCAGTGATGAATTCATCACTGAAATCATCACTAAAGTTCAATATTTTAATTTTTTTCCGCAACAGTGAAATCTCACTTAAACGAAGAAAATCAAAATGGCGGTGAGTGTTTTCGGTGCTCAGTCATGACTTCAACATTGATTATTTTCTTATAACATTTGTTTTAAAAGAAAACTTTTACGTTTTAAATAAATGTTATTATAAAATAATGGTATTAATTGAAAAAAAATGTTTTTAATGTGCTTTCTGGGACTTAGATATTAGTAGGCGTAGACGTCAGATTTCTAAGGGTTGAATTGAAGAGGGTTAAATACTTAAAGAATAGTAAGTTTCTTTTGTAATAATGACAAAACCGTGTGCAATATATCTCTAGATTTCAAGTCACTGTATACTTACACACACACATTCCACTGAAAGTTAATCCGCCTATTGTTTTGGTTGTATTTCAACTTCTATTTGAAATAGGCCTACATTTGGTTGCTCTCTTCTCCGTGTGTTTTTTGATCTACCTCTGCCTCTTTCCCTGGGGATTCCAGAACAAGGACTGCCCTGCAATGCTATCAACAGGTTTCCTCAATGTGTGTCCAACCCATCGCCCCTCCTCTCAACATGAGAACTAGATACAGAAGTGAAGGTGATGAGGAAAACATGGAAAGAACTTGAGCGGATGGCACGTGACAGGAGGACTTGGCATGTGTTTGTTGAAGGCCTATGCTCCTTGGGAAGCTTAAGGATATTGACTGATTACATTTGTGTGAAATTATTTTTGGGTGATGGGAGGGGGGCATTTCAAGAACATGTAATGTTTCAAGACGCAGCAATAGAGACCGCAGTCAGCGACTCATAGCTTGACTGCCTGCGTCAGGACCAGCGAACCAGAGCTGGTCAAGACCGCACTCCACCTCCACGTGGTGGTCCTGGAAACAGTCTGCAGCAGTGCAGGCTGGCTGAGCGAGTGCGGATCGAAATGGGAAGGCAAACCCAGTCCTAAAAAATGCCGTGCTGAAGTCGGATGTGTCGGCCGAAAGGCGCAGATATCGCAGCTTCGCTGGAAACAGACACAACGCAACCAACGTCCTTTTCAGGACGAACGAGGAAGAAGAAGAAACTAAAAATAATTTTGTTCAACAGCATTAATGTTTTAAATTTAAAACACTTCACCTCTAACATCTTAGCTTTCATATTCTAGTGTTCTTTTAAAAGTCTGCAACTAGCCAGCAAGAAATGTGCATTTAATTACCCAAACTTCATCATACAATGCCTCGTCCTTTATTAAAAATTGTATACATGGATATAAGAATTTTACTTAACTGTAGACTGGTGTGGATGGGAAGAACATGTAACAGACAAAAAGAACAAAAAATAAATAAGCAACAGAAGCTGAAACTCACACTTTCTTGCCATTCAGTAACATGCCATTGACCTTTTCAATGGACTGCCTGGCTGCCTCTTCAGTTTCAAAATGGACAAATCCATAGCCCTTGGACCCATGTTCATCACAGGCAATCTTAAAAAGACCAAGAGATATGAGATTGTAAACATTATATGTTATGCATATCACAACAATGTAGTATGTGACATAAGATAATAATATAGGACGACCAAACTTAAAGGCTGAATACATATCCAACTGTCACCATTTTTTAAAGTCTGCTATCAATCTTTCTTTTTGATTTCTATCTATAACATAACCAATTATTTCCTGAAAACTGATTTATAAACGAGAAAATGTGTAAACCATGGGGAGAACCTAACAGAAATTTTTATAATTCATGTAAAAAATCACATAACTGCTAACTAAAAATGTGAGTACACTGCACACATCTACTGATTATCATAATGCTGACCATCCTATTTGACGCTTTTAACAATTTCTCACCTTACAAGACAAGATATTGCCAAAAGCTGAGAATGTATCATATAGAGCTTTGTTGTCAATACTTTTGTCCAAGTTCTTAATGAAGACATTGCCTACACCAGATTTCCGGAGTGATGGGTCACGTTGAGACCACATGATTCTGATTGGACGACCTTTAATGGTGTCAAAGTTCATGGTATCCATAGCTCGTTCAGCTGCAAAAGACCATGTCATATTTGTGACAATGCCAAACTGTTACTGACAGCACAAATACAGAAATATCCTAATTAACTGTATAATACTAATTATCTCTGAAAGACACATGAATCCACAAAATAATATCCTCTCTCTTGTAGGCCCTGCTACTTATGGAGGCCTATCCCAACATCTAAAGTTTACTTTCTGTGTATTAAAACTTCCTGGGCTCAAAACTGCAGGATAAATGTTTCAGCTTTGTAGGCCTATGTCATAATGGCTGAACCACGGCTAATGCCAGATTTTGCCCAAATGCTATCGACACATCAGCAGATGTGTCGCCCAAGTCAGTATACCTACCTATAAGGATCATGGGACGCAGTAATAAGTGTTTTGTTTGTATTTTCTGAGTGTTTTGTTTAATGTATTGCTTCAATCTCTGTTGCAAATTATTTTTATAAAAAAAAAAACAACAAAAGTGGATTAGCGTTTGACAATAGGCCTATTTGTCTCTGCATCTTAAGCTTAACCCTAAATCCAAGAGCACCAACCATAATGCTGTGTCCTGTGCTTTATTTTCTTTTTGGTGTGTGCAAATAAGTAGCTACAAACTTCACAATAACAGCTAATGCTGCTACTTACCCTTTTTTTTTTTAAAACCAGCGGCACTTGGGCTTTCAGCCCTTCGGCCCAATGACATGTCATTGCGAGGCTGGAGAGTCTTGGACTTTCCTTCCAACCCGGTCAGAAAGGTTGATGACACTACTTCAAATGCCCACGCAATATTCAACTTTAGTGCCACCAAGTTCCTATTGTGAATAGGCCTATCAGAGTTTAAGTACGCTAAATGAAAGTTACAACAGGAACTCGGTGGCACTCAAGTTGAATATTACCCTTATCTTTACTCTGTAGGCCTATAAATAATTGTAAGAGAAAAAAACGTTGGTCGTTATGAATCGGGACTTTGGCCGGTGTATCGATACCCATTAGGGCTAGATCCGACCCATGTCCCCAGTTCTGTGATTCAATGGTTAGCCTACTGTAAAAACTAACCACAAACCTTTGGGCAGTAGGCTAGCTACTCTTACCTTTTTTAATCATGATCAGATAGGCTACTTGACCAACACATACAAAAAAAGCTACTGTTAGCCTATAGGAATACACAGCCATTTTTTCGCTACTATATATTTATTCACTTCCGATTTTACTTACCATCATGGGGCTGCTGGAAATTGACGTAAGCATAACCCAGTGATCGCCTGGTAATCATGTCTCTGCACACGCGGATGGACAGCACTGGACCACAGGTTGAAAATTTTTCAAACAACATAGCCTCAGTGACATCGGGGTGTAGATCACCGACGTACAGAGAAGCCATGGGGTAGCTTGTAGCAGGATTCATTTTGACGGTTGACTAAAGATGAAACAGCGTGCTTGAAAAAATGGCGGTTACTTGTTGATACAGCTTGTTCAGTTGTCGACCACGTTTAAAAATGACTTTTTTGTTGTTTATAAAATTTTACGAATTTTTTTGGTATTTTTTTATTTTATGAACCTGAGTAAAGGTTTTAAATTAATCAAAACATGTCACGGTGTTTTGAGAAACACTTAATGCAGCGTGATGTCTTGATTAGATATTTTCTCTCACAGTCTACCCGTTCCAAGCTGGACGTGAAAAGGAAGTGACGTGCTGGTGTGCATTTATATAGACCATGTTGATTATGGTCACTCCGCAGTATAAAGATAAAGCGGCTCTATTATTAATCAGTATAACAGGTTAAAGTGTGAAGATTACCATGCTATCTTTTTCTTTAACATTTTCAATTTTTGTTCGTCACTCAAAACAATGCAATGCATGAATTCACATTGAAATAAATTTGGGGTATCACTACGCCGCTGCATTGTAAACAATTAAATAGTCACGTGGGTATAAGCGGTGCCGGATAAGAACATTGCCAACACATATTATCTCTGGTTTTGTGCTCGTTACGGTGATGTTGAGACAATATGGGATTCCACAGAAATTTATAAACATTTTGTAACATTTCTGCTAAAAGGCCAGACGCGAAATGCTACACTGTAGCAAAATCTCAGCACCGTTTTACGAAGGTTAGACCGCAGTTTTCTTGAACGCCATATGGAGATCTCCCCACCTTGTCGTAGTGGTTATGCTCAAATGATCCCGAGAGCTATGCCAGCGGTAGTGTAGCTACCAGCAACGTCTCCAAAGCCGGAAAGGTCGTAAAGTAAGGACCAGATAAAGAGACGTACAAACCTGCTACCCTGCAGGAAGGCAGGGGTCAGTCATAGGCTAGGGAAAGCTAAGCTGACAAAAATGCCTGATGAAATCAGATGCACTATGCTTCCGGACTACCGAAACTGTGCAACTCTGTTTGCCTCATGAATGACGTTACGACATAAATAGAATGGTGATCATCCCAAGGTGATCCGCCAGGCAGTGATAGTGCCTGGCCTGTTGCATGGAAAGGATCCACCCAGTGTTACTGGTGGTCACCCTCCTCTATTCTGTGGAATCAAAGGAACCGGACTATTGTTATTGACCAAAAGCCAAGACACTTAAACAAACTTCAATGGAAAGCTGAAACAGCCCTCAACTTAGATGCTCCCTTAAGATAGGATCTGTAGGAAGAACAGATTGGTGTAGCATACTCACATGAGACCCCCACGTTACCAACAAATTTGCATCTACGGGCCATCAGATTTTGCGACTTGATGAAAATGGACACGAAGAAGGTGTGCTGATACTGACATGCACCTCAATCCGAAAAGGTGAACTATTCATTTTTCGCAAAAATCAGGTAATTATAACAGAGCTTGAATAACAGTTGGACGTGGTGGTCCTGGAAACAGTCTGCAGCAGTGCAGTCTGGCTGAGCGAGTACGGATCGAAATGGGAAGGCAAACCCGGTCCCTAAAAAATGCCGTGCTGAAGTCGGATGTGTCGACCGAAAGGTGCGGATATCACAGCTTAGGCGTAAACAGACACAACGCAACCACCGTCCTTTTTAGGGCGAACGAGGAAGAAGAGGAAGAAGAATAACAGTTGCAGAAGCGAACATCCGTATATTCAACCTGAATGATCCTCAAAACAATAACCTATCGCTTGCTAGTATGGAAATAAAGCATACTCGTTGGTGATTTCAACAATATTCAGAAAGTTGGGGACACCTTTAAACAGATAAGACGAGGGAGAAGGCCGTTTCGAGTTAAAAATCTCCACCTGATCAACAGGGGCAATGACAAAGTTTCTACTACTGACCAAAGCTGCCCCAGATGCATCCTTTTCTACCAGGAACACTATCCAAAATATTGACCGACATGTACTAGGCAAACTAGCTGGAAGTGACCATAGAGTAATTAAAGTAGAAATAGAGTATATCCCGCAATTATATATATAAATATATATATACATATATACTGAAGCACATTAAAAACGCACCACTATTATATATACTGATGCCGAGAAGCTGGAAAAAAAAAGTGTGGGAATGGATTTTCCCCGTGTTTGCCAAGAGGTAGAGAGCGAATGGCTGCTGGAATGGAAAGTGCATGATTCAACCCACGGGTTTGTGTACAGACTACATGAAAACGATGAAAGTTACACGTGCAACACGATTCCCAACAGCTATGACCCTGAAAATGTGTACACGTTGTGGCAGTATACTCGGTATAAAAAGGCCGTTGAGACAAAACACCCAGTACATGTGCTTGAAATGCCACGACTATCTGAAAACGACCGCCAACGAGCCATTGGTATGTTGGAGACCGGAATGAGCTCGCGGGCCATTGCCAGAAGGATGAATTGCCACCACAGCACTATTGTACGTCTCAATGAACGTTACGGAACCACTGGCAGTGCCCGGGATAGACTTCGGAGTGGCCAATCACGAGTTACTACCCCTGCGCAAGATCGTCATATTGTGCTGAGTTACCTAAGGAATCGTTCTCTCCCGGCAAGTCAAACAGCAAGAGCAATAGTGGGTAGACATGGGCAAGTCTCTTGAATGACAGTCATACGACGACTCAGAGATACAGGCCTTACTGCAAGACGACCTTATGTTGGGCCAAACTTGACTCACAGACATCGTCAGCAGCGCCTGCAATGGGCAGAGCAACATGTCAGATGGACTAGACTGCAGTGGAATGCTGTCCTATTCACAGACGAAAGCAGATTCAACATATCCTTTGCTGATGGACGTATGCGGATTTGGCGACGGTGTGGAGAGCGCTTTGCAGATTGCTGTGTCAACCGATTTGGAGGTGGCAGTTTTCACATTTGGGGATGATTCAGTTTTCACCATCGCTTGCCTCTTCACGTCTTCCGTGGAAATGTTAATGCTGTGACATATCGAGATGAGGTTCTGGATGCACTGGTTGCTCCTTTGTTCACAATTTATCCAGACTTGCAGCTTCTCCAGCAGGATAACGCACGTGCATTTTTTTGTATTTTTGGTTTTCTCCCTTGCCTGCACAGAATGCAATTAATTTCAAAACAATCAAATGCATGCCAAACTCCATACTGTGACAAAGAACAGGCTGAAAAGAACCAGCTTCCTAAACATCTCCAAACATTTGCATCGATGTCATGAAGACCTCCTCCCAAATCGATCTACTGAGATTGAAATGTTAATTGATTACGAGGAGCCAGACGACTGCCATGGAAATATATCTATCATCACAGAAGTCCCTGAAATAAAAAAGAAAGGCCACCTGACCCCTCAACAACTAAAAACTTTGGCTCAAGAAATGATTGAAGAAAAGTACAACCCGAAGGAGTGGACACATGCATACACAGATGGATCTGCTGAGGGGGCAGTAAAGAACGGTGGAGGAGGCTTTTTTATAAGATTCCTAAATGGAAAGATCATCCGAAAGGCCTTCCCAACTGGAAAGATCTCTCCAATTTTAGGGCAGAAGCTATGGCACTACTGCAAGCCCTGAAGATCCTCACCAGACCTGAACAGCAGCCACAAGCTAAGATAGTAATCTTCACTGACTGCAGATCATTACTTGAATCAATACAAAACACCAGAAATGATAACATGATGAATGAGATCAGATCTGAGCTTAACATCATCCAAAGGTCATCAACCATTGCCCTTCAGTGGTTACCTGCCCATTGTGGAATCGCTGGTAATGAGAAAGCAGATGCTCTATCAAGAAGTGGCAGTAAAATGGAACAATACAGCCACCCATTGCCCTATCGGGAAGCAAAAACCATCATCCACAACAAGTACAAAAATCAGTGGAAGGAGGAAGGGGATATATACAGCAGAGATGACCCAATCCACCACCTAAACAGACACCAACAGACGACAATTTTCCGCCTGATAACTGGTCACTGCAGATTACTTGGACATCTCTATCGCCTCAAGATATCCCACACGAATGAATGCCCTTGTGGAACTGATATCCAGACTCCAGAACACATTCTCCAGAACTGTCCAACCCATGATAAATTGCGACGTGCGACCTGGCCAAAAGGTGATGAGCTCCAGCAGAAGCTATGGGGCTGCCGCGCCGACCTGGTAAAGACTGTGGACTTCGTCCTGGCGACAGGCCTGCAGATTTAGCATGACTACAAACCGAACGCAGAAGAAGAAGAAGAAGAAAACAATCAAATGTACAAATTAATGACCAGCATGGATTCATAGGAAATTGAATAAAGATTCCAAATATGTAAACTTGTAAACACTTATATTTACATTTCACACTCTGTTCATCACCCGTGTGTTGCCGGGGCCCGAAAGGGGAGCAAAGAATAGTAACACTGCACCCTACCACGCATGTCGTAAAAAGCGACTAAGGAGGGTTGGGCATGGGGCTGTTTACCCCATCCCGTAAAAACTTCGCACAGTGGGCTGATCACCTGCTTGCCAACCAATCTGATTACGGAAACAACGGTAGATTGTTTGGTCTGTTTCTGTTCCACAAAGACGCCACTAGGCGTGGTGGAAACAGCGATAGATTGATCAAATTGTTGCTGCCCTAAGACGCCACTAGGCGTACTGGCCACATACTGCTTTGCCGGTTGGTGGCTAAGGATGGAAGAAGAAGAAGACACTCTGTTCCTGGATTATACAGGTGGTGCGTTTTTAATGTGCTTCAGTATATATATATATATATGTGTGTGTGTGTGTGTGTTTGTGTGTGTGTGTGTGCAACAGCTTGATCTTCATATAACTGTGCATGGGACCTCAAGACGCAGCAATGGAGACCGCAGTCAGCGACTCATAGCTTGACTGCCTGCGTCAGGACCAGCGAACCAGAGCTGGTCAAGACCGCACTCCACCTCCACGTGGTGGTCCTGGAAACAGTCTGCAGCTGTGCAGGCTGGCTGAGCGAGTGTGGATCGAAATGGGAAGGCAAACCCGATCCTAAAAAATGCCGTGCAGAAGTCGGATGTGTCGACCGAAAGGTGCAGATATCACAGCTACGTTGTAAACAGACACAACGCAACCACCGTCCTTTTCAGGGCGAACGAGGAAGAAGAATATAACTGTGCCGAAGCTCGCGCCATGGGGAGGACACTCCAGCTACAAGGAACACAAGGAAAAATGACAGCTGAGGGCTATCACCTCAGGGGCGCATTCTCATAGGCAGTTATGACTTAAAGGGCTACTATATATATATATATATATATATATATATATATATATATATATATATATATATATATATATATATATATATATATATATATATATATATATATATATATATATATATATATATATATATATATATATATATATATATATATATATATATATATATATATATATATATATATATATATATAATAGTGAACTATTTGTAATATAGGTGTCAGTAATTTATGCTGAGTAGAAATGAGTTCAGTTAGGCTTCGATGAGTTTACACTTGATATGGTTAGTAGCTGAGTAGTGTTTTAGGTTCACGTGTGACTGAGGTGTTATGAACGACGTCGTATCTGAATGCTGGTGAGGTGTAAAAGGTGAGATAACAAGTGTCGTGTGTTAAAATGGTGTGTTAGAGTGGGTAGTTGACTGAGACTTGAGTTGAGAGGTGTATGTTTTCGGATGGCGAAGTTTTAAGCTGAATGCAGCCAGTGCATGGGGAGGCAGAAGTGGGACTGTTCCTTTAATATATGGCGAGATTGTCACATATTTTATACACGTGTTAGTAACATTTGCCTTTGGCGAGTTTGCCATGTGAGAGAAGTAACGTTGGTTTATATGACGTACAAGGTGCACGTTAGTATTTGTGTAGCTTGCGTCCAAAGCAGCCTTCTGTTAATGTTATTTATCTTATTCTAGATAGTTGTGATAAAGTTATAGGATATCGTACCGTCGTGTTCGAGTCCACTGAATTATAACTATGTAGTGTTGTTCACGAGCCATGATTGTTGTTGTTGATATGTAGTAAGTGATGGCATTGTGCTAAACTAGTTTATATATATGTATAGCCCCGTGATGGTGCTATAAGCGAGCAGACTGCGACAGAATAATGCAAATGACGTATTTGTGTGAGTCCAGGCCATGCGAAAAGGGGGGGGGGCAGGTAGGTTTCATCGCCTCAGCCAACTTTGCATGCTTTTCTTTACATTAAAATATCTTTTGTACCCCAATCCCAAAACAATAATGGGGAATAACATTGTGAAATTGCCCGGGCCCCATTTGAGCTCTCGGTGAGCCTGACAGAGTCAATTAACGAATGAAACAGCAAGATGAAAAAAAAGTAGTTAATATTTGTAACAAGGTGATACTACAAGCAGATAGTTATTCTATTTCTCAAAAAATAAGAATTGGCTATAAACCATGTCAGACCGAAGAAACGAAACAACTCGAAGATGTGGTTATTGTTCATGTTGATCAGAATCGAAATCACTGAACTCTCAGCAAGGCCTTTAGGTACTGAGTCTCCTTCAGCAAATGTCGGAGGTTATGAACACAAATTGGGACCCAAAGACGCAGCAATAGAGAATGCAGTCAGCGACCCATAGCTTGACTGCTTGCGTCAGGGTTAGCGAACCAGAGCTGACCAAGACCCTACTCCACCTCCACGTGGTGGTCCTGGAAACAGGCTGCATCACTGCAGTGTGGCTGAGAGAGTAGGAATCGAAGAGGGAAGGCAAACCCTGTCCCAAAAAATGCCGTGCTGAAGTCGGATGTGCCGGCCGAAAGGCGCAGATATCGCAGCTCCGCTGTAAACAGACACAACGCAACCAACGTCCTTTTTCAGGACGAACGAGGAAGAAGAAGAAGAAGAAGAAGAAGAAGAAGAAGAAGAAGAAGAAGAAGAAGAAGAAGAAGAAGAAGAAGAAGAAGAAGAAGAAGAACACTAATTGTTCCTGATACGCGCTAGTTGTGTATATACTGAATCATTCCCCCCCATACGTCCATCCCTGCTTGTCTTACGTTTGATATCAAATTCCAGCAACATTAGCCTTGTTGATTCACCATCATCATCACCTTTCAGCTCCCTTAGGAGCATATAAGTCTTCCTGTCCTGTGCCATCAGCTCAAAGTCTTTCTATATTTTCTTCACCCCCTTCATGTCTGTCTCCAGGTCTCTTCTCCGTGTATTCTTTGGTCTTCTCAGCCTCTCTTACCCTTGAGATTCCAGAACAAGAACTGACTGGTAAAGCTATCAGCAGGTTTGCTCAATATGTGTCCTGCCCATCTCCAGCGTCTTCTTCACATGCCCGGGTCCTTTGGTACTTGTCTGGTTCGTGTCATCAGTTCCACATGAGTGATCTTGTCATACCACTACAATCCCTCTATTTTGGCAAGCCCACATTCATGAGAGCGTCCGTCGTGAGAGCGCAGGCCTCTCGCGGCAAAGGTAGCGAGCGGGTTGGAAACACGGTGGCGTTACGCTACAGTCTACCAGCTGTAAATTGATACCTGACTCTGCTCTTGGGTTAGGAAAGGTAAAGGCAGCCAGGAGGGGGATTGGTTACCCAACCTCTTGAAGCTCAACCTAGTATTATGAAGTCTCTAACACTTAACTCCCCTACTGCAGTATCTGCTACGAGATTACTTTTTAAAAAACCTATTTATCTTTTGATTGTTGTTTTTGTTGTTCTCCATGTTCAGAGCCATACAATAGGACTGACCTGACATTTGAATTGAAGATTCTGATTTTTTAGTTGGACTTGACTTCTATTGATCTCCATATACAAGAAGATTGACATAAGTCTTGGGCCTGACCATGAAGGAGTCACAGGAGGAAGATGAAACTTGGCACATTTAAAGTTTATCATATTTGCACTGAATGTGTAAAGTACGCGTTTGTTTCTTCAATGGGTTTTCCCGCTACGGTGCACGGCGCAATGTACCCTATTGACCGGATCTGCTGCTCCAAAGATTTGTCAAAACAATGGAAAAGAAGGAGGTCAGAGCTGTGATAAAATTTCTGATGTTTCAGGGAAAAACACCTACAGAAATACACAGGGAGATGGAACCAGTGTTTCGTGATTCTTGTCCTTCATATACTTCGGTAAAGAACTGGTGTCCACAGTTTAAGTGCAGCCGCTCAAATGTTGCTGATCTGCCAAGATCTGGTAGACCAGCCTCAGAGTGCAACGATGAAAATGCAACAAGAGTGAAGAAAATCATTGACCAGGATTGAAAAATGACAATTGTGGAGATAGCTAGTAGAGTAAAACTAAATGAAAGAACAGTTTATAGAATTTTACACAACAGACTGAACATGAGAAAAGTGTGCGCACGCTGGGTTCCGCGACTGTTGACACGTGAACAGAAGCAAACGAGGGTAAATTGCTGTCAACAGTTGCTCAAAAAGTGTCAGTCAAAAATGTTTTTGGAGACCATTGTGACAGTAGATGAGACTTGGTTACACCATTATGACCCCGAATCCAAAATTGCCAGCATGCAATGGAAAACCCCGGGCTCCCCAACACCTGTCAAGCCGAGGGCGCAGAAATCTGCAGGAAACGTGATGCTGACTGTTTTTTGGGACGGCAAAGGTGTCCTTTTGAAAGATTATCTGCCTCGCGGCAACACAGTTAATGGACAGTACTATGCAGATCTTCTCACAAAACTAAGAAAGGTTGTGACCAGGAAACGAGGGATAACGCGCACTCAAAATCTTCCTTTGCTTCAAGACAACGCGCCCTCTCACAAAGCACGGCTTGTGCAGCTAGCAGCCAACGATTTGAATATTGAAATTCTTCCACACCCACCATATTCTCCAGATTTGGCTCCATCAGACTTTTTTCTATTCCCAAATCTTAAAAAACAGCTAAAAGGAAATCATTTTGACAGCGATGAAGAGGTTATACTGGCATGTGATGACTGGTTTAGTTTGAAAAAGGAATAAACACTATACAAAATTTCAGCTCTCTGCGACATGTCCTTCATGGTCAGGCCCAAGACTTATGTCAATCCCCTTGTATTTCCCATTGTACTGAAAGCTACTCTATCCTCTGTATTCTTATTTTGTTTTCATTGTCTCTTCCTCCAACTTTCTGTATTGCAGCCAATGTGTGATACTACATCTTGTAGTGGTGTTTCTTCAAGTGCAGTATTGTTTTTGTTTCCTGCATGTATTCTCATAATATTTGTTTTCTCCTAGTGTACTTTCGGCGTCTGTGGCCTAATGGATATGAACGCAGTTTCATAATCCAGATATACCAGGTTCGAAACCTGCTGCAGGCGGTTTGGTAGCAGATCGCTTTGTGGGGATTTTTAACAATGGTATAAGCGCCGTACCGTTCAGAAAGCAATGGCAAACTACTGAATGAAAAAAATTGCCTAGAAAAATCACAAACAGCCTATAAAAGCTGGGGTTGATTGCCACGTCCTGTAAAGGATAAGCAACTAAGAAAGTGTACTTTCACACCCACTGGCTATGAGCTCTCATCAAGTATTTGCATTTTGTCTTGCATGTGATTACGGTTATGTACAGAAGAGCCAGTTAGTTGGCAAAATTGTTAACCGTGCGTTAATTAATGCAGACACAATCATTTTTGAAGTAAGTAGTGTTTAATTAATCAGGCTTTTACACAGATTTACACTTTCACGTGCCGCGTCCTAGAACGAGACAGGGCCCAACCGTTGCAGTACTCCATTAAAATCATTTGCATTTTATCCCCTAAATTCACATACCTGCAAGCAAACACGCACACGCACACGCACGCACACACACACACACACACACACACACACACACGCACACAGTTGATTCAACTAGCTACTAGTTTGTGTCTTTGATCTCCTCGTACTGCTGTCGCGATGGTGATAGCTTGTTACTGTGTTTTTTTAAAATCTAATTTTACACAGTACAGTTTATTTAGTCTGCTTTTTGCTTTTTACGGTGTGAATTACATTTAACAAAATACTTACTTACTTACTTAGTCGTTCCCCTTCTACCGGGAAGTGTAGAGGTTTGGAAGAGAGAGCGCCAGACTATCCTATCGGCTGTCTTCCTCCTGGCCTGGTTCCATTCTAGTCCTCTGTCCTTCAAAGATTGTCTAATGTTGTCCTCCCAGCGGACTCTGGGTCGTCCTCGGGGTCTGGATCCTTGGCTCTTTGTTTCTCATGCTTGTCGTGGTATCCGATCTTCTCCCATTCTGCAGACATGGCCAAACCATCTTAATTGGGACTGTTCTACTTGGGTCTGCAGGGGGTAGGATTTAAGGCCTTGACGTATCGTCTGGTTGCGTAACATGTCTCTTCTTGTTACTTCAACCACCTTCCTCAGATACCTCATTTCTGAGGTTTGGATCTGGCTTTTATGGGTTGTAGTCATTGCCCATGACTCGCATCCATATGTCAAGACTGGGACATAGGTGGAGCGGTATACAGCCATCTTCGTTTTCTTACCAACCTCTTTCTTGCTGAGGAATCCACGATTTATGGCCTGAAAAAGTCTCCCAGCTGCTGCTTTTCGAGTGGCCAACTCTTCTTTGATGCCTCCGTTTCGGTCTATAATAGCTCCGAGATATTTAAAGTGGTCGACCTGCTCCAGGACCTGTTCTCCCAGCTTAATCTGATGTCTTCTTTCTTCTCGTGATATCACCATGGATTTTGTTTTAGAGTTGCTTATGACCATCCCTCTCTTCTCCAGCTCTTCCTTCCAGACTTGCAGGTTGGATTGGAGATGTGCCTCTGATTTAGCAATCATAACAAAATACATAAATAAAAATAATTTAAACCAGTTAAAGGTTATAACAATTTTATCCGATATTTCAGCTGAGATTTTAATCCTAATATGAGTCGTCCACAAGGGAGTTAACTTTTGCGGATGAAAGTTAGCTATTGCGTATTAAAGTAAGTACATCATTTATGAAATAAGCGAGCGTGACTCGTATATTTGTTGTGTGACGTCACATTTTTCCAGACCTCTGTCGTAGATTTTTATCAGATAGGTAATAGATGTTTATAGTCCTGTCTGAGCAAAGGTGGTAGTGATAACTATGTGAGAGTAAGGTGTAAGAAATAGTTTTTTTTCTCACGAGGTGATAGTGTAAGAGAAAGGACAGTCTCTGGATTGAGTAATTTCTCTAATCCAGCCTATCTGTACGACTATATTTAAATCAGACGCACTTTCTCTCCTTGTACAAAATACAAGTTACACTGCACCCACGTGCACACAATTCTGTGACAAATACGCACAAACGTGAAAACAACAATGGATAACAGATAGGGTAGGGGTTGACAAACACGATAACTTAAGGTTTATTAAGTTTTTTATCACTAGAACTTTACAACATAAATCATATACATCAATAGATTATGGTTTACAGACAAAACTGAAAATTAATCAAATAGGTTCCCCCCTCTGGTAACGGAAAAGAAAAGAAGATCTCAACAGAGGTTAATTAACCCAAAAGAGCAAAAGTTAATAATAAGTGTATGGAATAGTCAGTAAAGAAAACAAAGGACAAGTCCCTAATTAATCTATCCCGTAAATACTCAGGTTAATGAGAACACAAACAAAAAAGATTTGTATGATAGTGGTAACAACAGAAAATTATGTTACTCTCTTACAGTTCATTCAATCCTTCATACTGTGGCCACATTCATATTCGCTTACCCAGTAGTTGTCGCAGGCATTCCGTGGAAATAAACAATAATAAGCAATAAGACTATTCAATGTCATATTAATGTTTGCCAAATCCAGCCCCAGACTAGCCGTAGTTGCTGACTGCAAATTTCCCGGTAGTCGCTGGAGTTGGTGATTGAATTGTTTTCCTGGATAAATACTGTATCTCTGCCTTCAGTTGGTTGGAGTAAGGTTCATACGTGGTGATCGCCGACATAGGAGGAATAATACATATATATTTCCTGTGTTGTCTAGCCTCTGGTTGCTGAGACACTATGTTAAATTACACAAATGTTGCTGACAATATATTTTGCCACAGCTGGCTGATGAGATATATATATAGGTAAAATCTGGTATAGTTCTGGTCCAGTTAACATTTACAATTATTGTTCTAGTTTGGTCTCTCTCATAAAATGAAGAAAATGGACCGCACAGGTCATAGCCCGAAGACTCAACAATATTATAAAGTTTCTGGTTGCTTATTCACTTATAAGACCAATGGACAATACGACCATAGTTCATAAGAAATAAGTTCATATGACCGTAATTTCATATGACCATAAGACCGCTAGTTCGCTGGGTTTTTGATCAGCCTAGATTTTAGGATAGAAATATAAACATTTAACCAAAATATCAATATTATATCTAACACGTGTTAAGGTTAAACCTCTTTAACCACTACGTTATTAAATTAGATTATAAACCACAAATGTCTAGCTTATCCTATCGCTTTTAACGCGTGATATGAACACTAGTGGGACCCAAAGACGCAGCAATAGAGAATACAGTCAGCGACCCATAGCTTGACTGCTGGCGTCAGGGTCAGCAAACCAGAGCTGACCAAGACTCTACTCCACCTCCACGTGGTGGTCCTGGAAACAGGCTGCATCACTGCAGTCTGGCTGAGAGAGTAGGGATCGAAGAGAGAAGGCAAACCCGGTCCCAAAAATGCCGTGCTGAAGTCGGATGTGCCGGCCGAAAGGCGCAGATATCGAAGCTCCGCTGTAAACAGACACAACGCAACCAACGTCCTTTTCAGGACGAACGAGGAAGAAGAAGAAGAACACTATTCATTTATAAAATTACACAAAATGGATATAAGTAAATAATATATATATACCGTCAGTAGCCAGTTATTTAATGTATGTACTAGTCAATTATAGCATCTATTTCTAAGGAATAGCAAGTAATTAAATTTACTTTACAGCTGGAGAAATTTAGCTATAAGTTATTTAATACGCTATTCAATTTAACACAGAAAATCTCAGTGAAATATAATGAAAAACTTTTAACACACTAAATCACTTAACGGCTAGTATATAAATTACCGCAAACAGAGAAAGATGGAAACAACTCCACGAATCTAAGCCTTCACTTTGTACGAAAACTCTTAGTATATGGAGCTAGTTATTTCAGAAAATTCTCTGAGAAACTGATCATGACTTTGGGGGAGACGGGTATATATCCATAGATGCCGTTCTTTCGCTCCTTATTGCGAAAGTCGCACCTACGGCCAGAGCCGGGCACATCTGCGGTTCGGTTCCTGAATGAAAGGTTTTTTCTTCACCTCTGCGGACCGACAACCTCTGGCTTGTCGTTCATTCTCCCCGCCTGCCGCATATCAGCTACGTAAGTTAATTCCCCTGAAAATGTAACAATCCAAGGTACGTCTCAGACTTATCACCCTTGATTCTTCAAAGAAACTGTTAACGCCTGGCCTCTGCCCGCGTGTTTCCCTGATCAAAGAACGATTACGCCGTGCTGCGCACTTCGCTCTGTTCCACCGTGCTTAATTGCCAGACGCTCGCGTGTTAATTGCGATAGTGAATCAGGCGTTAATGTAGCAACAACAAAAAAACCCTAGATGGGGGGGGGGGGGGCAAAAGTGGACGGTCACTGCTGCACTATTTACATATGTGACAACCTCAACCCACCTTATCGTCACACAACATCACAAAATGTTGACCCCCTCACTGCGTGACGTCTTATGTGGACGACCCCTAACACCAGGATAATATTGTGCCTAAAAGAAACATACATGTTAGTCCCTCAGCAAGCATAATTAATTAAATATAAATGTTTCTTTAGCTTAAGCCATTAAAGGTGCCGTTAAAGCTAAGAAATACGCACTGGGGTATGAGTTTACAACAGAAAATATCTAGGAAAAATTGCCCATTATTCTCCGATCGCTGATGATCTAGCTTTGTGGACTTCTGAAGAGTATATCGCTTTAGCTAACCCTGTCATCATTCGCAGCAGCTTTGCGGGAAATTGCGGAAATGGCGCGCACTGCACTGAGTGTAAGCTATATTGAATACCCATTAAAAAAAACACGCATACCTTACAATATTTTCATGGTGCATTGGTCAGTGTGTTGAAACATTCGCACCAGGTTTCTGAGAAAATACAGGAGCGGCGCGACTTGCACTGTGCTTCGAGTGAAAGATATCTAGAGCAAGCATTAGAGTCATCCGACATAAACGCCAGTAATCTATATTATTAGGATCTCATAGATCTCTTCGCAATTAACCCGTCAAGAAATAATGGAGACATTTAATAATTTAGTTTTATAGTAACAGATCCACCCACTACTTTTTCCATGTCCTTGTTTTTAACTTTACATTCTGTTCAAACTAAAGAACGTATCAGTTAAGAGCCAAGCGATATCAATTTTCATGTCATCTTGACACGTCGATAGTGATGTAAGCCTAACTAAAGCAGTATCTGTCCATGGTCAACGTTATGTAGCGCTCATGTTGGTAGGAACCCAGACAATTGATGTGTGCCGTCTATAATAATTATATATTGTTTGGAGAAGTATCCGAGGCCAAAGTGAAACATAGGGGTCCTTGACAGACACGGATCAATATGAAATGAATTACTTGCCAACACCTCTTGAAAAGTGGACGATACACAGTTTAATGACTTACTTATTTACTTAGTCGTTTCTCTTCTACCGTGAGGTGTAGAGGTTTGGAAGAGAGAGCGCCAGACTATCCTATCGGCTGTCTTCTTCCTGGCCTGGTTCCATTCTAGTCCTCGGTCCTTCAAAGATTGTCTAATGTTGTCCTCCCAGCGGACTCTGGGTCGTCCTGGAGGTCTGGATCCCTGGCTCTTTGTTTCCCATGCTTGTCGTGGTAGCCGATCTTCTCCCATTCTGCAGACATGGCCAAACCATCTGTCGTGGTTGAGTTAGAGTGTAGAGTATTTGTCGAGTTGGACAACTGTAGTGAAATCGACAAGGGATAGTAGACTGACAGAGTTATAGATTACACACACTTCTTCTTCTTCTTCCGTCCTTAGCCACAGACTGTCAAAGCAGTCAGTGGCCATTACGCCTAGTGGCGTCTTAGGGCAACAGCAGATAGGTTTTCTTCGCCATTGTTTCCCATCACGCCTATTGGCGTCTTTAGGGCAACGGCAAATCAATCCATCTGCTGTTGTTTCCGTAATCGAAGTGACTGGCAAACGGGTGATCAGCCCGTTGGTGATTACACACACAGAAAGGTGTAAATAGGAGATGGACTTGAGACAACCTGGAAGAAGATTTACCAAAATGATCTCTCTCTCCAAGCCTCAACTCACTTATGTCTGTCTAAGCACCTCCTGCTCTCTCTCTTTTCTCTTATCATACATAGAGATTATAGTAAAGAGCTAAAAATACAAATATGGATGGAAACATAAAATTACCTCAATAATCAAATATTCATCAATAATCATATACACCAACAACCACACACACAGATCACCATTCATAAAACCTGTAGAACACAAAGAGATAAATAATCGAGTGACAGTCCTTCGGTTTTCGGGGACCAGCTGAAGTAACTCCAGTAAGTGGTGTTTTCGTATATATCCTCCATCGGTGATGGAATTAACCTGAATCACATCACTGTATAGGCGCTATCGTTGGTGACCCCCCCTACTGGCGCGAGTTGGGCTGGGGGACGCTGTTTATCTCCTGCTGACCAACTGATTGAACTGGGCGACAGCCTGTCCGCTTTTCGGGGACCAAATGTACTAGCTCCAGGAAGTGAATTACTTGTAGATCCTTCGTGAGGGACTAGCCTACAAAACTTTCTTTGTTGGTGCTAAACGTTGGTGACTCCCCTTATAGCGTGAGTGGGGCTGGAACTCTGTCCATAGATGGCTGCTCATACGTGCGAGGTTTTAAGTATCCAGGAAATACACCAGAAGAAGTCACTTGAGGACAAAGAGACCCAGGCGCGCTTATCCGGCGCAAGGCTCCGCTTGGCTGTAAATCCTGTTTAAACTGGTTTGGCTGTGGTTTGCTGAGTGCCCCGTTTAGGCACAAAAAAGGCGGGTGATATGGAATTCTGCTATAGGCATGCTGAGCGGGTTTGATATTCTGGAAGCCGCAATGCTCTGGCTGGTAATCCAATAGGCGAGTAGAGAACTACTACTGCGTTTGGCGATTCCAGATTTTGCGTTGGCTCCGTTGCACTGCGTGAGCTTAACTTGGCATTGACAAAAAGGGGTTTTGATTCAGGAACGGGGTGTGACGATTCGTGACGCTAGCGGTATTCAGAACCCTCTAGATCGAAGAGAATATTTCGTTCTTCGCCTGACTGGAATCTGCTCTCGCGAGTCGGTCTCCCTGAAACCCGAAAAATGCCAAGAAATAGGCGAAAAACATTTAGTTCTGTGTTAGTGTTTGTTGGTGTATATGATTATTGATGAATATTTGATTATTGATGTAATTTTATGTTGTTGTGATGATATGCATTATTTTCATGCTTTTCTTCTTTAATAAATTTTACACATTTATTAATGCGCTGTTCACGACCTTTCCATCCATATTTGTATTTTTAGCTCTTTATTATAATCTCTATGTATGATAAGAGAAAAGAGAGAGAGAGCAGGAGGTGCTTAGACAGACATAAGTGAGTTGAGGCTTGGAGAGAGAGATCATTTTGGTAAATCTTCTTCCAGGTTGTCTCAAGTCCATCTCCTATTTACACCTTTCTGTGTGTGTAATCTATAACTTTGTCAGTCCACTATCCCTTGTCGGTTTCACTACTATTGTCCAACTCGACAAATACTCTACACTCTAACTCAACCACGACAAATGGTTTGGCTCGTCCGAGATTCTAGAACCCATCTAGTACGACATTTAATGTGTGCTCGATCCGAGGATGAATCTCTCACAAGATTCTATTCTGATTCTTAGAGTTTAGTGTTTGGCAGATTATAGGAATTTCTTTCCCCTAGACATATCGAACTATTTCTTTTGGAGGAAGTCGGAACAGCGTTTTTCTCCACAGCAATCATAAATATTAAGTTACATTTATTGTTCATGCTACACATGAGACAGCTGGTAAAGGTTGATGGTATCACTGCTGAGTTTTTGGTTGACAAATCTGACCACTATTGTTGTAAAAGTCAGAAAAAATTTTTTTTTTTAAAGGGTTAATATTTTTTCAGGAGTAGCTCTTTAATCTGAGATAAGAAGCTACAGATAGTCAGTTACTAGCTTGCATTTGTACCAAGGGAGGGTGTTCATTCGGACGATAGTAACCAATCCTCTCAATAGCTTAGTACTGACAGAACTGGGGTGAAGTGATAGTAAGTTTTACATCACTTACATTTTTTGGAGTATTTTTGGGGGGTTTGCTTGTCGATCAGAGTAGCTACAAACTTTCTTGTTTTTTAAAGTTCCCAGGCTAGCCTAGATTTTATTGATTATTAAGTTAATCAGCACGCAGTGGACTAGGTAACTAAGATCTCTAGGTTTTATCCTTCTATAGTGTTTGCTCACCCTGATATAATGGCCGATCTAGATAAAGTGCATAGGATTGCCCTCGAGGTAGCTAAGTACATGGAGTACAAGGATAGCGAAATCCAGCCCTTTCTAGAATTTGCAGTAAGCCTGCAGGATCAATACGAGGTAGACAATTGGTTTGACAGCCGTTTAATCTTGGCATGGTCCTGTAAACAAACTGGGGAGAGTGAAGCATTCACCCGACAGTATGTAGAAGAAGTGATAGAAGATGAGAAGCAAAGGGAAAAGCAAAGACAAGAACGGGACAAGAAATTGGAAATGGAGCAACAAGAACGGGACAAGCAATGGGAAATAGAGCGCCAAGAAAGGGACAGAGAAAGCCAAGAAAGGAGCAGGCTACACCAAATCAGAATGAATGAACTGGATAGCCAAATTCGGAAGGTGGAAACAGATACTAAATGTAGTCACTATACTTCCCCTTCTACTGTGCTCTTAACGGTCATTCATTCATTCATTCATTCATAACCCTCCACTCCCAAAGGAGCATAGGCCTTCAACAAACACATGCCAAGTCCTCCTGTCCCGTGCCATCATCTCAAGTTCTTTCCATGTTCTCCTCATCATTTTCACCTCTGTTTCCAACTCTCTTCTCCATGTACTTCTTGGTCTTCCTCTGCCTCTCTTGTCCTGGGGTTCCAGAACAAGGACTGCCTTGTAATGCTATCAACAGGTTTCCTCAGTGTGTGTCCTATCCATCGCCATCGTCTTCTTCTCATCTCTTGTTCCACTGGCACTTGTCTAGTTCTTGTCATCAGTTCCACGTTGGTAACCTTGTCATACCATTTTAATCCCTCTATTCTACGCAAGCACCCATTTATGAAAGTCTGTAGCTTTTTGGTTGTTGTCTTTGTTGTTCTCCATGTCTCCGAGCCATACAATAGGACTGACTTCACATTTGAATTGAAGATTCTTATTTTCGTGTTGGATCCGATTTCTCTTGATCTCCATATATTTCCCAATGCAATGAAAGCTCCTCTTGCCTTTTGTATTCTTATTTTGATATCGCTGTCTGTCCCTCCAACTTTGTCTATATTACTGCCAAGATATGTGTATGATTCTACATCTTGAATTGGTGTTTCTTCAAGTTCAACCATGTTATCATTACCTGCATTTATTCTCATTATTTTTGTCTTTTCCCTGTGTATTTTCAGACCCAATTGCTGTGACCTCTCATCGAGTGTTTTCAATTTGTCCTGCATCTGATTACGGTTATGGGACAGAAGAGCCAAGTCATCAGCAAAATCCAGATCATCCAACTGCTTAGTCAGAGTCCACTGGATTCCATTTCTGTTGTGTTTTGTCGATGATCTCATAACCCAATCTATTGCCAGCAAGAAAAGAAATGGAGACAAGAGGCATCCCTGTCGCACTCCTGTTCTTATCCCAAACGGTTCTGTAAGCTGTCCTTCGTGAAGAACTCTGCATGTCATGTCTTCATATGTTTTCTTTATTAAATTAATGATCTTCAGGGGAAATCCATAATGCCTCATCAATTTCCAAAGTGATTCTCTGTCTACACTGTCAAATGCCTTTTCGTAGTCCACAAATCCGATGTATAGTGGTGAATTCCATTCCAGACTTTGTTCAACTATTATTCTCAAAGTGGCTATCTGGTCTGTACATGATCTGTTTTGTCGAAAACCTGCTTGTTCATCTCTCAGTTTCTTGTCTATGGACTCTTTTAATCTCTCAAGGATAATCCTGTTTAATACTTTTCCTGGCACTGATAGTAACATTATTCCTCTATAATTTGTGCACTCTTGTAAATTTCCCTTCTTAGGCAACTTAACCAGATATCCTTCCTTCCATTCTGCTGGTATCTCTTCCTTTTCCCAGACTTTACCAAGTAATTTATATAACATCTCTGTAGCCGTGTCGATATCTGCTTTGATGGCCTCTGCTGGAATGCCATCAGGTCCAGACGCTTTTCCCTCTCTTAGAAGCTTTATGGCTTTCTTTATTTCTTCCTTCGTTGGTCTTTCACCGTTAATTTGTAGCTCTTCTTCTGCTGGCTGGATGTCCAGCGGGTTTTGTGGAGCTGGTCTATTGATAAGGTCCCCAAAATATTCTGTCCACCTCTTCATTTGCTCTTGTATATTGCTGAGCAGTTTCCCATTCTTGTCTTTTATGAGGCAACTTGTTTGCTTGTATTTCCCTGTTAGCTTCTTTGTGCTGCTATACAGTTCTCTCATATTTCCTTTGGCTGCAGCATCTTCTGCCTCTCTTGCCAACTCCTCAATATATTTCCTCTTGTCTCTTTTGATACTTCTTTTTACTTCTTTGTTTGCTTCTGTGTACACTTCTTGAGCCTTGGCTTTGGAGCTTCTAGTTTTGCTTGTGTTTAACTCTGCTTTCTTGTTTTTTCTGTCTTTTATCTTATTGATGGTTTCTGTTGTTATCCATGCTTTTTGTTGTCTTTCCCTTTTCCCCAGTATTTCTTCACATGTCTCCTTCCATACTGTTTTGACCTGCTGCCAATAGTCTTCTGTATTCTCTACATCTTCCAGCTGTTGGAGCACTTGGAATTTGTTGGATATTGTGACCGCAAATTTGTCTCTTGTTTCTTGATTTCTTAGCTGTCTTACATTAAACTGTTGTCTATAATTTTGCATTGTTGCATATCTCTTGAGTTTCATTTTTACTTTGGCTATCAGATGCCACATCTGCTCCTCTATATACCTTTACATCCTGCAATGATGATCTAAACTTCTTGTTTATGCATATATGATCAATCTGCAACGGAGCCAACGCTAAATCTGGAATCGCCAAACGCAGTAGTAGTTCTCTACTCGCCTATTGGATTACCAGCCAGAGCATTGCGGCTTCCAGAATATCAAACCCGCTCAGCATGCCTATAGCAGAATTCCATATCACCCGCCTTTTTTGTGCCTAAACGGGGCACTCAGCAAACCACAGCCAAACCAGTTTAAACAGGATTTACAGCCAAGCGGAGCCTTGCGCCGGATAAGCGCGCCTGGGTCTCTTTGTCCTCAAGTGACTTCTTCTGGTGTATTTCCTGGATACTTAAAACCTCGCACGTGAGCAGGAGATAAACAGCGTCCCCCAGCCCAACTCGCGCCAGTAGGGGGGGGGGGGGTCACCAACGATAGCGCCTATACAGTGATGTTATTCAGGTTAATTCCATCACCGATGGAGGATATATACGAAAACACCACTTACTGGAGTTACTTCAGCTGGTCCCCGAAAACCGAAGGACTGTCACTCGATTATTTATCTCTTTGTGTTCTACAGGTTTTATGAATGGTGATCTGTGTGTGTGGTTGTTGGTGTATATGATTATTGATGAATATTTGATTATTGATGTAATTTTATGTTGTTGTGATGATATGCATTATTTTCATGCTTTTCTTCTTTAATAAATTTTACACATGTATTAATGCGCTGTTCACGACCTTTCCATCCATATTTGTATTTTTAGCTCTTTACTATAATCTCTATGTATGATAAGAGAAAAGAGAGAGAGCAGGAGGTACTTAGACAGACATAAGTGAGTTGAGGCTTGGAGAGAGAGATCATTTTGGTAAATCTTCTTCCAGGTTGTCTCAAGTCCATCTCCTATTTACACCTTTCTGTGTGTGTAATCTATAACTCTGTCAGTCCACTATCCCTTGTCGGTTTCACTACTATTGTCCAACTCGACAAATACTCTACACTCTAACTCAACCACGACACCATCTTAGTTGGGACTGTTCTATTTGGGTCTGCAGCGGGTGGGATTTTAGGCCTTGACGTATCGTCTGGTTGCGGACCATGTCTCTTCTTGTTACTTCAACCACCTTCCTCAGATACCTCATTTCTGAGGTTTGAATCTGGCTTTTGTGGGTTGTAGTCATTGCCCATGACTTGCATCCATATGTCAATACTGGGACATAGGTGGAGCGGTATACAGCCATCTTCGTTTTCTTACCAACCTCTTTCTTGCTGAGGAATCCTCGATTTATGGCCTGATAAAGTCTCCCAGCTGCTGCTTTTCGAGTGGCCAACTCTTCTTTGATGCCCCCCTTTCGGTCTATAATAGCTCCGAGATATTTAAAGTGGTCGACCTGCTCCAGGACCTGTTCTCCCAACTTAATCTGATGTTTTCTTTCTTCTCGTGATATCACCATGGATTTTGTTTTAGAGCTGCTTATGACCATCCCTCTCTTCTCCAGCTCTTCCTTCCAGACTTGCAGGTTGGATTGGAGATGTGTCTCTGATTTAGCAATCAGGACAACATCATCAGCAAATGCTAGCTCTGAAATACAGACCTGTCTCATCTTCCAGTACCCCACTGAATACTTTCTTGTTCTCTCCTTACATGCCTTGATGACATCGTCCCAGTTTAATGACATTGGTTACATCGCTCCATGAAATCAGTTCTCGCCCAAAGGCAACTGCAGTAATAAGTAGTTGTCCAGTCCGTTCACTATCAAACGCTGGTCAATGGAAATCATACAAACTTTATTTTTCATAGTCCAATGGACATCTTCATGAATAGATATACATTTCATGAATATAATAAACCAGGGACACCTCAACTAAGTATATTGATGTCCTGGTGATGGAATGATGCAGGAAAAACACAGTATACTGCAGGAGCTCAAAATACATACGTCCGCTCATATTCAAACACAAGCTGCATCTCTCTTGCAGACGATCCCCTCACTTCTGCTTCAAAATGTTCTAGTCTGCCTCTACACCATGTCGGCACGACGTCACTTCCTTTATTAATAAGTAAGTCCGTAATATTATCAGAAAAGGAGCCCTGTCGAGCCAACTATTATACCGACATAATCGTTATGAATTTTAATCATAACAACAATCTTAAAGTATAAATTTAGGACATATGGATGCGAATAACTAGCAATGACTGCAGCCCACGGGGGCCAGCTCCAGACCTCGGGAATGAGGGGTCTTAGGAGAGTGGTTGAAGTGGCGGAAGGAGATACGGTCCGCGACCAGAAGATATGGTAGGGCTTCAAGGCCCAGTTACTGCAGACTCAATTAGAACGGTCCCAACTGCGATGGTTTCACCATGTCTACAGAATGGGAGAAGATTGGCTACCATGACAAATATGGGAAACTACGAGCCAGGGATCCAGACCTCCAGGACGACCTAGAGTCCGCTGGGAGGGTAACATTAGACAATCTCTGAAGGACTGAGAACTAGACTGGAACCAGGCCAGAAGGAAGACGGCCATTAGGTTAGTATGGCGCTCCCTCCTCCAAAGCTCTACACCCCACAGTAGAAGAGGGATTGCTAAGTAAGTAAATAGTAAATTCCCGACACAGGCTTTCAAGGCAACAATTTGAATGATAACCGTTCACTTTAAAAAAGAAAAAAATATATGATTAAAGAGAAATAGGTAATTAGTCCAAAATGCACTCCTTTTTTACCTATTCCCACTTCTAGGTCTTCTTAATGTGCTGCAGATGCAGAAAGTCTAAGACGTTGGCTTCACTATTTCTCCCGTTATTGCTTTGACGGGCATATTAGCTCGTGTACAAAAGAAGCTGTACACCGGACACATTCGGCCCGTTCCAGTATATGCCATTGCTGCGTGGACAAAATGAGCCAAATGTAACTTTGATAACGCTGATCAACTCAAACTCAAGCCATGAAATCATCAGGAGACGTAGTGGCACCACCCATTGAAGAAATAGAAAAGGCTATATGTTTAAAACAAATAAAGGACAGAGGTTACAGAAGGACCCAGCAGGAAGTTGAAAAATTCAGAAGCCTTTACACATGCACTGTTCCAGAGAATAAATTTACTGCGCAGAGGAGGACCCATCGGAGGAACATTGTAGTAGCAACACTCAGCAAAGCTGAGAGCAGATCCTATAAATGCTATATCAGCTGTCAGGACTATCCACTGTGGAGAAAACAAAGCTTCCTCGAGATGACAGAGAACATTCCTGACATTTGTTCGAAGAACATCCAGCAATATGAGGTAGGTGTTATGACGTAATTCATAACAGGCGCTATCGCACTCGACAGGTTTTATGTACTCATTTCCTTGTTGATAAAGCGTTGCCCAGACTACCCCGGAAGTACGTCATATAATCTGCTGATTTTAAGCAGACGATTCGCTGCCGGCTTCAGATCGAAGATTTGAGCTGTAAGTCGCCCTCTTTGGCTGTGTATTCTCCGTGTGAGAAAGACGTGTCTGAACGAGCTCCAGAAAGTGTACTCTTGTTATAGAGTTTTATGATCTTCATATCAGCTAGGTCGTCCTACAGTTGGAGCCTAAGCGTGATTATATTTATACGGACTTGTCAGCGCTGAAAGGAGAGGAATGAGTGAGAAATATTATATTAAATACTTCAGCAAGATGACTCTGACATTGTTGCCGTAGTCTACATGACGATAGACTGATTTATGGACGGGCTAGAGATTGCCACTGTCTATGTTATGGATAGTATAAGTTATATCAACGGTATTTCTGTTAGGTTTTTCGATTTTCTTGTATTATCATTGTACTTTTTTTCATCTGCTTGTATCGCTCATTTTGTATTGTTTCTTATCATCGTATGTTTTTGTAGTACCTATTACTTTATGTAATTCTTGTCTTTGTCACCTGTTTGTGGCTGACGAAGGGTAAAACCCGAAACGTCCCTGTCTCATGTGAACTGTTATTTGTAAAACTGATTCAATACCGTTTTATTAGTTTATAAACTTATATTTCTATTTTATGGATGCATTCTTTGAGGAGCTACGTTTCGTTCATTAAAATATATATTGTCAAAACGTCAATCAGGCATTATGGAGTTTTCTACTGTTGAAGACTAGCCTTACGTTTTGAGGACTTTGCAAAAGTTGGACTAAAATTAAACTCTACCCTAGACACCATACTCCAGCTATTTGAAATACTAGATGAACCCGTAACATTTTTGGGCGCCAAGCCGGGGATTCTCTACATTGTGGGTACTACAAGCCGATGATCGCCTACAATCTGTTCAAAGACATTACGTCAACTATTTGATAGGAAATCGTACTTCAACCCAGTGTTTCAAAATGGCGTGCCTGTCGTCTGCTAGAGTATGAAAAGGCCGGAAAACAGTTTTCCACGTCACAGTCCTTCATTTCTGCAAGTTTCTAAAGAGAAAGTATTCAAGAATATTATAGCTGCATTCTTGATGTATGAAATCATCAATTTCTCTGCCGAAGATGGCGAATTTTTCTGGCGTCGATGAATCAAGTGTATTCTGAATCGAGTCAGCTGTATCAACGTGTGGACCTAGTGAGCGGTCTTGGTATCCAGTTCGCATCAGTGCTGGGAGGAACAGCCATTGGAACTAGGAGGATTTTGAGGCCTGGCATTCAGATAAGTCACGTTTATTGTTTCATACATCGTGTGACTAGATTATATTTGTTTGCCGGCGTATTTTTTTCAGAGTTTATGTTTCATGTTTTAATGGTGTGTTGTGTTTAATCTGTGGGAGGTAGGCGGGACTTATGTTTCTATCCATACCGTTTCGACTGGTCGATAGATTCATGAGCGTTTTCCTTAGGGTTTTGGAATGTGATTGTTTCAAATAGTGGGGCCGGCAATTACAAAGCTGAGAGTTACTGCTACTATTGAAATAATCATTACCTGTGACTGTTAGCTGTGAAGTTTTGTTAAGTGTACCATTTGTAATTGTTGTCCAGTCAATTATTGTTTTTCCTTCAGTTTGCTACATTATTGTTTGTGATACTGTGATTCTTACCTGACTATCTTTGATTTAATAGATGTGATTAATGTTGTAAAAAAAATCGTGATGTATTGTCATATCTGTGAATAGAGCTATATTTTCCATTGTTCTATTTCATATAGTTCTGCTTTAGTTTCCCATTTGCATTTTCTTCTTTTGGGCTCTGATCACTGTATTCTGTCTGCTGTTTGTACCTTTCTCTTTTATGCTCCATTGTTAACATCTGCATCTTTTACTATTAATGCATCAAGTTGAGTGAATTTGAAGTGGTGTTATTATTGTTGAAAATATTATTCATAAAGTAATAATATTATAAAGTTACTTTATTGGTTGCTATTGAAAAAGCACAATAAGAGTAAATCATGGCAACCTAGAAAGATTTAGTAAAGGTTGGAAAATATTGTGGTCTGGAGGGTCAAGCCTTGCAATCTTATATAGATAAGGAAATCAAAAGACAAGAAGAAAAAGAAAGAAGACAAGAAGAATTAGAAAAAGAAAGAAGAGCAGAAGAGTTAGCTCTTGAAAAAGAAAAACTAGCCTATGCTCAGGCTGAGTTAAAACATGCTCAAGAAATCAAATTAGCTGAGATTGAACTTGAGAAATTAAGATTGCAACAACCTCAGGTGAATATAAGAAATATGGATGATGACAGAAGAGATCATAACAAATATGTTAAGGTAATTTTACCTAAATTTAACTCTTCCATAGACGATATCCAATGCTTCCTGAGTAGATTTGAGACCTTTTGTCATGAGTTTAATATCGATAAAGCTACATGGCCTAGTAGGCTCATGAACTTATTGGTTAGAGATGCATGTACGGCTGTGTGTACAATGGATGACCAGTCGAAAAATGATTATATTCAGTCAAGATACTGTTACTTAAGAAATTTCAATTAGATGAGGATGGCTATAGGCAAAAATTTAAATCACTAGTACCTGATTCTGCTAAAGACTTTACAGAATTTATTGCCTCAATAAAGATGTACTTTTCGAGATGGATTGATCTCGCTAAAATTGAAAAGACTTTTGAAGGTTTATCTGACTTAATCCTCAGAGATAAGGTCGTATCCTCCATTAGTGGAGATTTTTTTATCCTTTTTACAGGAGAGAAAACCAGATAAATTGGCTGTGTGTGAAACTCTCGGTAGACAATACCAGGTTGCACACCCAAATAAGAATCTAAGCAGAGATAACTTTAGGGATTCTCTTCCAGCTGCTTCAGCCAGAGTGCTGAATTTTAACAACGCTAAGCAGAGATCCCTCGCCTCAGGCGATCTTTGTCCTCTCACGGCGGTGTGTGGTCCCGGTTGCCGGGTCCTCCCAGCATAGTGGAGGCAGCGAAGGGTGCTGTGCCCGTACCAGATTGCTCTTTTTCGCGGACCTTCGGTCCCGAGAAAATTTTGGCTGGACTGACGTCTCGGTAACGTAGTGGTTTTATAGCGGCAGAAGGAGAGTACACACGAGGGCAAGTTCGGGCACAGCGGATTGATCAACCGCTTGCTAGTCACATTGATTACGGAAACAACAATTAATATTCTGTTGTACCAATAAACGCCTTTAGGCGTAACGGAACAACGGATAATTTCTTGTTGCCCTAAGACGCCGCAAGGCGTAATGGCCACAGACTGCTTGGTCGGTCGATGGCTAAGGACGGAAGAAGAAGAAGAAGCAGAGATCCAATAGTATTGACAGAAATTGTAAATTCAATCAAAACATTCATTATGGCAACCATAGAGGCAAATATAATTTTAATAAGAAATCTCAACAGCCTCAGAGATATGATAACTATAACAATAATAATGATTATTTTGGTCCTCAGTCATCTTACAGACAAAATGATTACCAAAATAGAGGAAGTTATGGTGCCAAATCAAACAGGGGTAATAGGTCATTCCACAGGAATAATGATTATTACTCTAATGATAGAGGTTCTTTTCAGAACAATAACTATAGACAGTCAAGAAACCCACAACGTGTTAATGCTGTCGTGATTGGTCATAATAATAATGCAAATCAAAACAATGTGCCTATTGTGCACGCAAATGCTTGCAGTGTTGATTTGGCTAATAGTACTAACTGTACTCAATGCAGTTCTTTGTTTCAGCCACAGAGTGTGCTGAGACTTTTGTGTGGACACCCTCTTCCTGTAATGTCATCTGTTGGAAACATAGGTTCTTTGGTACTGGATAGGGGTTTTGTCAACAATAAATTAGTGTCTTTGTTGCGTGACACAGGTGCAACTACTATTGGCATACGTAGATCGATGGTGGACCCATCAGACTACACTGGAAATGAAGTAAAGTGCATTATTTTTGGTGGAACGGTGGAATTCTATCCCATAGCGGAAGTATTTCTGGATACACCGTATTTCACTGGCAGAGTGCTCGCATGCTTGTTAAACAACCCTATCGCTGGGATTATCCTTGGAAACATCCCAGGGATCCATGAATGTTCCAGACAGGATATCGAGAAGTGGGAAAGAGAGCACTTAATAACAGCTAATGCTGTTACTACAAGAGCACAAGCTCGTGAGCAAAGGTTAAGTCATATTGGTGATGACATTATTTAAGAAGAAGTTACCAATGATGATGAGCACATAAATGATGTCATGAGTGATGATGATGACGTCAGGGATGTTGATAAGGGTAATGTTGATGATCATATTACTCTTGTTGATGAAGATGATGATTTAAATATTGAATTGATTGAGAAAGATTCTTTCATTCAGAGACAAAGAGAAGGTGACTCTTTAAAAAAAATTTTAAGTTGGTTACAGCAAGTAAGGTAATTACCAATGATAAGGCAAAACATTGGTTATTTTAAATAATGATATTTTGGTCAGGAATTTTCAGGATATCAATTCTGTTAAGAAACAAATAATGGTACCCATCTGTTTCAGACCATTGGTGCTACGACATGCACACGATATAAACGCTGCGGGTCATTTAGGAATCGCAAGAACTAAACAGAGAGGAGTGTCTCATTTTTTTTGGCCTGGTGTGACCAAAGATGTCAAAGTCTTTTGTCGCACATATGTAGTTTGCCAGAGTGTGGCAACTAAAAGGCCTAATCATAATGCACCCATTCAAGTAGCTGACATATCCTTGCGTCCATTCGCAAAGATGTCTATTGACCTTATTGGTCCAATCAAAGTTACTTCAGTTAGGGGTCATAAGTATGTATTAACGTGTATCGATATGTGTACTCGTTGGCCCGAGGCTATTCCACTGAAAAATATTTCCAGTGATGACATAGCGGATGCGCTATTTTTAGTTTTCGCCAGATTGGGTTTTCCCGAAAACATACAGTCTGATAATGGCTCGCAATTTGTTTCCGATGCCATGGTAAAGGTAATGAACATGTTTGGCATTGAAAGATCACTCAGTTCATTATATCACCCACAAGCGTTCGGTACAATAGAAAGATTTAATAGGACATTAAAGCAAATGCTTGATAGAGTTACAGCTAAATATCCGCAAGAATGGGACCGTATCTTGCCAGCTGTTCTTTTTGCTTACCGAGAAATTCCAAATTCTAGCACCGGGTTTTGTCCGTTTGAGTTAGTTTATGGTGCAAGGCCACGGGGTCCCATGGCTATTTTAAAACATCTACTTATTGGTACTGACATGAACGAGGAAGTTCAATCCTCTTATCAATACGTCGTAAATTTAAGACGAAAGATTATTGACGCATGCCAAATAGCAGTGCAGTCATCGGAAAAGGCAAAATCAAAGGCTCGACTGTTTTTAATCAAAACAGGAAACTGCGCCAGTTGTGGCCAGGAGACGAAGCTTTTGTGTTGCTTCCGAATAAGGAAAATAGATTGTTAATTTCTTGGAAGGGTCCTTATAAAATCATAAACAAATTATCAGATGTCGACTATGTTGTAGATGAGAAAGGGAAAGAAAATTTTTTTCACATAAATATGTTACAACAATTTTACACTAGACCACCACATCTTCGTCCTATCTTTGAAGCTATTGACGAATCTATTGATCGTCGTTCTTCCTTGGCAGTAATCCAAGAAGAAATTTCTGACTTTGATGATGATGGTGAACCTATTCTGTCGTTACCAGATATTCATTCATTAGCGACCGAATCATGGAAAGATGTTTCCATTGATCCTTCGTTGAATTCTAATTAGAAAAATCAGATTTCTAACTTACTTCAGTCTTTTTCTGATGTCCTCACGGATATTCATGGGCATACTGATGTCATTGAACATGATATCATGTTAACGGATTTCAGGCCGATTACACTGAAACCGTACCCTATTCCTATCCATTTGCAATCTCAGGTGCAAGATGAGATAAAACAAATGATTAGATTAAACATTATAGAACCGTCCAATTCACCATATAGCTTTCCTATGGTGTTAATTAGGAAAAAGGACAAATCTATAAGAATTTGTATCGATTATAGAAGATTAAACACAGTGTCCATTCGAGACGCGGGATCTCTTCCCGTGCTTGAATCACTTCTTGAAAGACTATCTACTGCCACTTTCTTCACTAAATTCGATCTCTCAAAGGGCTACTGACAGGTCCCTTTGTCTAACAAATCTAAACAGTACACAGCTTTTGCTACTCCTTTAGGTTTGTTCCATTTTAACTATATGTCTTTTGGACTTGTTAATGCTCCCGCGACTTTTGTGCGCATGATGAGGAGACTATTTTCTGATCGTGAGGACTTGATCACTTACATTGACGACATATGTTCGTTCCACCAGTCCTGGAATGATCATGTCAACGGTATTCACACTTTATTAAATACCTTAGGTGATCATAATATTACTGCTCGTCCCTCAAAAACGAGAATAGGTTTCTCTGAAATTACCTTTCTCGATCATAAGGTTGGAGGTGGGGTCTTAAAACCTGAAGATCCTACAATCTCCAAAATTCTCAATCTAGATATCCCTCGGACAAAAAACAAGTTCGAAGCCTTTTAGGTTTAATAAACTTTTACAGAAGATTTTTACCTAATTTTTCTGATATAACTTCAGTTTTGTCCGCGTTGTTGAAAAAGGACGCGGCAAAGAAAATAATGTGGTCTCATGCTTGTGATGATGCTTTAAACATGATAAAGAATTCCTTCTCGAAATCGCCTATATTACGTTTGCCTGATATTCGTATACCTTTTACTCTCAGGGTAGACGCCAGCGATGTCGGAATAGGATGAACACTAATGCAGGAATTTTAAGGCCAGATGCATCCAATCATGTATGTGAGTAGGAAGCTCACCACCACAGAACAAAAGTATCCTCTCGTGGAGCGGGAATTGCTCGCTATCATGTTTTCCTTCAAGAAACTACAACGCTACCTCTTGGGAGCTCATTTCACGCTTGAAACAGATCAACGAGCCTTGGGTTATTTACAGACAGCTCGTTTTACTAACCCAAAGGCAGCTCGAGCAAGTCTGGCTTTACAACCCTATGACTACACCATCAAAGCTATAAAGGGTAATCTTAACGTGGTAGCCAACGTGTTGTCCAGATGTGTCAAAGACGCTCCGTCTTCCATGTAATCCATAAGTTCAAGTTATCAACAGAATGCTGAGTAGGCCTGCCTGCATTCACAACGCCTACGCTCAGACCAGTTCGAATCAATAACAGTGTACTGATATCATATCACCATAATGTACTTTATTCACGGTGATGCTATAACTATGCCACCCGCACAGACACATGATGATGCTGATGAACAAATCACTTCAAGGCATGTGATATATCCTTTTTCTCAGGACAGTGCATAGACACGGCATACATCTACCTTTAGATTAACAGTTCAACAACAAGTTGTCAAGAAAGAAATTTATACAATTAGTTCCAGTCATTCAATTCGAGACAGGTTTTGAAATTACACTCAGTTACTTTCAATAACATTGTATGGTTTCATCAAGGGCAGATAACAAATTAAATGAAAATCATACCAAGATCTCAAGGGAGCTAATCATGTCATTCTATACGGAACTTTTCCATGTGATTTCGCTTCAAAGTTCGCGAACTTACGAATTTTGTGTCTGCTCATAATTAATAGACAACAATCATGGACACAGTGGACATAGAATTTCTACATGAAACTTCAAGCACTATAGGATTGTGCGCACGAAATGGACTTGAGTCTATTTGTGATAATACTCTTTTTCCTCACAGGATTGGAATGGACATATTAATTTACCATACAAATTGACGTTTAAACACAAAAGATCAGTACAGTGACACTTATATGTTAAGATATTTGAGCGCTTTGTACGCTATTATAAGATTAATTCATGATTCGTTGTTCATATTATGTATATTATACAATTTGACATAACAGTCCCTACCACATAAAATATATATATGTGTGACACTATGTTGCAGTCAAACACTTTGTGTGTGTTCAATGTCTGTCTTATATCTCTTCTCTGATTTAATAATATTATTACATGCACTTAGCATTAATTGTTATTTTGATCGACATTAATTGACTAAGATGACATGACAATGAACATTAGGTGTTCTCTGACTTACGAGATTGTGAGAAGGCATGGTATATTACCATTATTCATGTTATATGTTGATAGACTTTTGCCATAGTACCTCATTATTATGTCAAATTGCTTTGAGCTGTTTGAAAGACAATGGTATTGCATGTTATGATGCATTTCCACACCTCGTGTGTTAAATTGCCTACATTACGGCACAAACATAGGTCTATGCATGGTCATAGCAACAGTGACATATGATGTTACCTATTGCTCACCTTAGTGGTGTTTTCTCATATCGCAATAATGTCAACTTCGTTTGCCATTATTGACCGGGGGGGGGGGGGAAGTAGTTGTTATGACTTAATTCATAACAGGCGCTATCGCACTCGACAGGTTTTATGTACTCATTTCCTTGTTGATAAAGCGTTGCCCAGACTACCCCGGAAGTACGTCATATAGTCTGCTGATTTTAAGCAGACGATTCGCTGCCGGCTTCAGATCGAAGATTTGAGCTGTAAGTCGCCCTCTTTGGTTGTGTATTCTCTGTGTGAGAAAGACGTGTCTGAACGAGCTCCAGAAAGTGTACTCTTGTTATAGAGTTTTATGTTCTTCATATCAGCTAGGTCGTCCTGCAGTTGGAGCCTAAGCGTGATTATATTTATACGGACTTGTCAGTGCTGAAAGGAGAGGAATGAGTGAGAAATATTATATTAAATACGGGACCCAAAGGCGCAGCAATAGAGAACGCAGTCAGCGACTCATAGCTTGACTGCCTGCGTCAGGACCAGCGAATCAGAGCTGGTCAAGACCGCACTCCACCTCCACGTGGTGGTCCTGGAAACAGTCTGCAGCAGTGCAGTCTGGCTGAGCGAGTGTGGATCCCAATGGGAAGGCAAACCCGGTCCTAAAAAATGCCGTGCAGAAGTCGGATGTGTCGACCGAAAGGTGCAGATATCACAGCTTAGGCGTAAACAGACACAACGCAACCACCGTCCTTTTCATGACGAACGAGGAAGAAGAAGAAGATATTAAATACTTCAGCAAGATGACTCTGACATTGTTGCCGTAGTCTACATGACGATAGACTGATTTATGGACGGGCTAGAGATTGCCACTGTCTATTTTATGGATGCATTCTTTGAGGAGCTTCGTTTCGTTCATTAAAATATATATTGTCAAAACGTCAATCAGGCATTATGGAGTTTTTTACTGTTGAAGACTAGCCTTACGTTTTGAGGACTTTGCAAAAGTTGGACTAAAATTAAACTCTACCCTAGACACCATACTCCAGCTATTTGAAATACTAGATGAACCCGTAACAGTAGGATGACCGGTTGTCGTCTTCGTTGCCTTTGCCTTTCCGAACTGAAGAGCAGAGTTAGATACCCACTTACAGATAGGTAGACTGGAGCGTGACGCTACCTGATTTTGAACCCGGTTACTTTCTTACTAATCATTCTGCCATTCGAAGCTCAATATACCATGTAGTTTTGTTTCTGACACAGATGGGAATAATTGACTAAAACACGGGGAAGTAACATTCAATTTCTTGAAACGTAACTTATTTATTGCGACTATTTCCCTTGCACCACAGCGAAGTCTGTGTAACTAAATTTTAAAAATAAAGCAGGGTCAAGTGAAGAAAGGCACTTGCAATGTTTATTTACGATTTTCAAATACTATGTTTTTAACACGTTTACGTTTTACGGCTGTGAACTGCCTGTGATCCGTTGGGAGCATGTGTTGAATGACATACATGTTATGAGCGATTGTCATCACAGAACTAATAATCATATTACATACTGTGTCATATATATATTTTTCTTTCGAATTTGACCAGTTTCTTTGGTTTCAATACTGCATGCGGAGCGTCAGACTTGCATGGGGGTTAGAACATTAGCTTCTTGAGTCAAATGGACCTGGTTAGAAACCATGTCTCTTCATTCTCATGTCCACCCAGCTGCGAAACTAGTTACCTGACTGTTCTGAGTTGTGGAAAGCAAATACAAAGCAACGTCGAAGGGATTTAGTCATTCCTACTTTTATAACATGAGACTTGGTATTGTGAAGTCTCTAACACTTCACTCTGCAGAGAATAATATGGAACTACCGTAACATTTTATTTCTGCTGTCGCCTGTACAGTTTTTCCTTGTTCGTTTAGTGTATGAATATTCCAAGTGACAATCGTTTCCAAGAAGAAAAGTGAATCTGCAACGCAAACTCCTATTTTTTTTTTTAAATTAATGAAGATAAACAGAAATCCCGTTCAACCTCTGATGGGTTATAATTAGGATATATATTGTTTTCAATTCCAAATAATATGAACAACTGCCGACATGAGAAAGTGGCATCACATTTGAAAATAGGGATACTCACAATTGTGCTTAGGCCTATACGTTAAATAATAAAATAAACAATAAAAAACAAACAAACAAACAAACAAAATCAAGAAGAAACTATGAACAAGAATAATATTAAAGTGGAGGGGTGTAAAGGCCTGGTGGTTCTAGTTATATAACGGACTTTACCAGATATTTAATTGACTTTCATCTGTTTAAAGTCACATGCATTGTAAGAACAGCATCAGACCTTCACATTCCCAGCCACTATATATTAACATGTGTTCGTGTTAAATATTGTTTGACTACGTATGCAGTTCCCTAGGTCTGTCTATTCTCAACACCTCCTCTATATTTATAGGTAAGTTGGATGCGAATAACGCAAACTCCTTTCTTCGGTAAAACTCACCTGTAGACTAGTAAATTATACAGTGACCCCCCCTTTGTAGTTGTCACCTTGGTATTTGTATTTGTAACGCCCTAAATCTGTGTAGGGGTGTAGGGATGTAGGATAAAGAGAGAGGGATAGTACCTCACGGTGAGAGACAGCCATGTCCTTTTTAGGATAGTCAGGATCCTATTTGGTTCTCCTCTCTTTATCTAGCTCATGTATGGCTCCTCGAATACCGCTTGTGTACGGCGGTGGCCACATCCCGGGCAACAGTCTTGGCTGACTGGCTAAACTACATGGGTGGAGTAGGAGCAATCTTACTCAAGGGAATGTCCATCCCTAGTACACAAAGACTGAGACGGTGAGTGAGGCGGAGGAATCTGAGAAGATCAACGGCTCGCAAAGCGAAACAGCAAAGTGTGTGGCGCACTAGAGGCATGTCGGACATAGAAAAAGACAATGCCTAGCCACAGTGGAAGAGATTGGGGCCTTACCACGTACTTCCTACAGAACGTAATGGGATCACAACAACAAGATAAGAACCGATATGTAGAGAACTCTCTGTCCCCTGGGGAAGAATCTACTGTACAAATTAACAGGGAAGAGGCAACTCCTCTAATGAGTAAGGAAGTACATAATGACGAGTGTTCCTTAAATTCTGTTGAAAGTGAGCATTCTGAGAAAGACCACCTAAAAACTAGTAGGAGAAGCCTAAAAATAGGAACATGGAATGTTAGAACTCTAAACGGAGAAGGAAAGCTTGACAATCTTATATTAGAGGCATCAGACATGAAACTCGATATACTGGGAGTTGCAGAGGCAAGACTTTTGGATACAGGCTACATAACAAGAGACCAGTACACGCTTATACACTCAGGAGGCGAAAAACACGAAAGAGGGGTAGGAATGTTGATAAAGAAGGAGTTAGAAAAATACGTATGTGGATACTGGACACACAATGACAGAATGATGTTACTAAAGATGAGAGCAAAGCCATTCGACATATCAATCTTACAAACTTATGCACCAACTAAAGATCACAGCGAGGAAGAAATAGAAGAATACTATGAAGAGCTACAACACACACTTAAACCAGTAAAATCTACAGATGTGTTGATAGTAATGGGTGATATGAATGCAAAAGTAGGAAAAGGAAAATACAAGAAAATAGTAGGACAGTATGGATTAGGGACAAGAAATGATAGAGGAGACAGACTTATCCAGTTCTGTGAAGAAAACCAGCTGGTCATATGTAACACCTTTTTTGAACACCACCCAAGGAAATTATACACATGGAAAAGCCCAGGAGATGTAACACGAAATCAAATCGACTATATCATGATAAAACATAGATTTAAGAACAGTGTCACAAGTGCAAAGACACATCCTGGCGCCGACATAAATTCAGATCACAATCCAGTCGTCATCAAAGTAAATATAAAGCTGAAAAGAGCAGGAAACAGAAGACAGCAGGAACCCCAGATAGAAATATCAGCGCTGAAACAACCAGATATAAAACAGAAATATTTAATCGATGTCAAAAATAAATATCAACAGTTATTGACAGAAAGCATGGAGCAGTATAGAAGAGAAAACCCAGAAGAAAAAGCAACCGCAAAATGGGAATGCTTAAAAACAAGCATACAATCAGCAAATGCAAATTTACCTAAAAAGGAGTCTAAGAAAAATCAAAGTTGGATGACAGATGACATCTTGAATAAAATGGCAGAAAGAAAGAAAGCAAAAAACACTCCAGAATATAAAACAATAGACAATGACATACGTACTATGTGTAGAGAAGCAAAAGAACGGTGGATAGCAACAAAATGCAAGGAAATAGAAGACTTGGAAGCAAAGCACATGACAAGAGATATGTATGAAGAAATAAAGACATTATCAAATCGGTCGCGGTTTGCACAAGGAGGAAGCTGTATCAAGAACAAAAATGGTGTAATATTACTTGATGAGAAAGACATATCAAACAGATGGGCAGTATACTTAAAAGAACTATTCGAGGACAACAGAGGTAAAAAACCATCACCAGATTCTAATGAAGGCCCAAACATTCTCAGATCAGAAGTAGAGAATGCCATTCATATGATACAAAAAGGAAAATCAGCAGGCATGGATAACATAAAAATTGAAATGATAGAAGCTCTGGAGAGGTTTGGTATAGATACAATCACAGAAATATGCAACGATATATACAATACAGGATATATACCACACGACATGAATACATCAGTTTTCATAACATTGCCCAAAAAACCAAATGCAACAGAATGTTCAGACTTCAGAACAATCAGCCTGATGAGTCATGCAATTAAGATACTGCTCAAAATCATACAGGAAAGAATAAAAAGTAAAGTAGACAGCGAAATCCAAGAAGAACAGTTTGATTTTAGACGGAACAGTGGAACAAGAGAGGCAATATTTTGCCCAAGAATATTAGCAGAAAAATATACAGAGGTCCAAAAAAGTATGTATATGTGCTTCATTGACTATAAGAAGGCTTTTGACAGAGTCCATCATGAGAAAATAATTGAATGCCTCGAAGACTTAGGTATTGATGGAAAAGATATAAGAATACTCAGTAACCTTTATTGGGAGCAAACTGCCACAGTAAGATCGGGAAGGAATTATTCACCATACATAGACATAAAAAGAGGTGTCAGACAAGGTTGTGTGCTGTCCCCCTGCCTATTTGATTTATACACCGAAAAAATTTTCAAACAGATACAGGAAATACCAGGACTGAACATCAGTGGGAGGTCAATAAACAACCTTAGATATGCAGATGATACCGTGTTGTTAGCTGAAAGCGAACAGGAGTTACAAGAACTAGTGAAGCAAGTGAACAGTATAAGTCATGAATATGGACTGGACATTAATATTGAGAAAACAAAAACTATGATAATTAGCAAAACAGACCCTGGCAAAGGGGCGACCGACCCCAACCAGGCGCGTCCACGGGTGGCGGATAGTGGAACGACCTCCAGATATGGTGTGTCAGCTGCGAATTAAGTCAGCATTGCTGGACGAATAAGCAGTCGCGGACCAAACGGCGATGTCCTCCCAGCAGGATGGGGAGGGGTAACAGGTGGCACTGATACCCCCACTGAAATCCCCCATATGTCCTACGACGGGTGCATCAAGCGAGTAAGAGCCGCTATAAGCTCTAGCCACGGGGAAGGTAAACCTCGGTAAACAAACCAATCTGCTGCCTTGCAGCTACCACCGGGAGATGGAAAGGCTATGGGAGACAACCCTGAACAACAAACACAACCCGGCCTGCCGAAGACGGAGTGTGTTAGCTACGGCGCAGACACCGGGAAAAATTAGGACACACACGCTTTTGCGGTATGGAGTCATGCGACAATCTCGACTTACGTCATGGCGTCGCTCCTATCAGCTACAACCGGGGAGGAGCGGAGCCGGGCCCCTAGCCTCGAAAGGGCCCACCCAAGCAACCGGTGCCTTTGCCAACCAAATGGTCGGGGGAAGGCAAAGTAGAGCAACTGACCAACCAACCCACTATCTTACAGTGGCTCAATGGAATGCAGAAGGAGTGAGGAACAAGAAACCGGAGTTACAAGAATTCCTCAGGGAAAATAACATTGATATAATCTGCATCCAAGAAACTCACCTAAAAGATACCCAAGAGACACACAGATCTGGTGAGGACGAACTTGAATACATAACAGTCCAACTACTGCTGCCCAGTGGAGACTTAATGATCACAAACTGCTACAGCCCTCCAACCACAACTCTGGAGCTACACAAAGTGAAGCTTGCAGCATCAAGACACCTCATTATGAGTGACTTCAATAGCCACTCACCCAGCTGGGGCTATAACGCAGCAGATCCAAGAGGAGAAGAGGTGGAAGATTGGATGGTAGAGAATAAACTAATTCTAATAAACCAACCAGAGGATAAGCCCACCTTCTATTCCAGAGTATGGAAAACAACGAGCACACCAGATCTTGCTATGGCTACAGATGACATACATCGACTCACCACCAGAACAGTAAATACTCAACTTGGGGGAAGTGACCATGTACCAGTCACACTACAGATATCTGAGATAAGAAGTGCAGGAGAAATCAATATGTCTCCTAGCTGGAATTTCAAAAAAGCAAACTGGGGATTTTTTAAAGAACAAGCCGATAATTTCTGTCAGAACATTGCCCACTCAAATAACATCAATAAAAACATCTCCATCATCAGTGAGGCTATCATCCAAGCAGCAAAGAAGTCAATTCCACGAGGTAAACGACGAGACTACAAACCATACTGGAGTGACAACCTGGGAAAACTCCATAGTGAATTAAATAAAGCACGGGAAACTATGGAGCAAAATCCCACATTAGAGAACACACAGAGGCACAACAGCATAAAACAAGCTTTAAATGAACAAAAGAAAGCTGAAATCCAAAGGAGCTGGCACCAGAAGACCAGCAGTCTCAACATGGAAAAGGACTCAAGCAAGCTATGGAATCTGACAAGAGTTATTATAAAAAATAAAAAAAAGATCAAAGAATAAATCATAAAAATTAGAGGCGCGGTGGACACGCCTGGGGGGGGGGGGGGGGGGATTAATAAAAAAAAAAATTATAAAATAATTATAAATAAAGGCGGTGCTAGGGGGGGGAGAAATGCGAATAAAAAAAATTAGGTCATGTGAAAAAAGGAGCGGGGGGGGGGGGGGGGGGGGGGGGGGGGGGGGGGGGGGGGGGGGGGTGGGGGGGGGGGGGGGGGGGGGTTGGGGGGGGGGGGGGGGGGGGGGGGGGGGGGGGGGGGGGGGGGGGGGGGGGGGGGGGGGGGGGGGGGGGGGGGGGGGGGGGGGGGGGGGGGGGGGGGGGGCGGGGGGGGGGGGGGGGCGGGGGTGGGCCCCGCGGGGGGGGGGGGGGGGGCGGGGGGGGGGGGGGGGGGCGGCGGGGGGGGGGGGGGGGGGGGGGGGGGGGGGCGGGGGGGGGTGGGGAAGGGGGGGGGGGGGTGCGGGGGGGGGGGGGGGCGGGGGGGGGGAGGGCGGGGGTGAGGGGGGGGGGGGGGGGGGGAGGGGGGGGGGGGGGGGGGGGGGGGGGGGGGGGGGGGGGGGGGGGGGGGGGGGGGGTGGGGGGGGGGGGGGGGGGGGGGGGGGGGGGGGGGGGGGGGGGGGGGGGGGGGGGGGGGGGGGGGGGGGGGGGGGGGGGGGGGGGGGGGGGGGGGGGGGGGGGGGGGGGGGGGGGGGGGGGGGGGGGGGGGGGGGGGGGGGGGGGGGGGGGGGGGGGGGGGGGGGGGGGGGGGGGGGGGGGGGGGGGGGGGGGGGGGGGGGGGGGGGGGGGGGGGGGGGGGGGGGGGGTGGTGTGGCAACAACAGAAGGGGTAGTTTGGGGGGGGGGGGGTGGGGGGGGGGGGGGGGGGTTTTTTTGAGGACGCTGCGGTAAGGAGGACGTTTTTTTGTTGGGGGGGGGGGGGTGATTTGGGGGGGTTTTTGGGGGGGGGTGTTTGGGGGTCTGTTATGCACAAAGGGGGGGGGGGGGGGGGGGGGTGGGGGGGGGGAGGGTTTGGAGCAAATTCTTGACCAGTTTGTCCGAGTGTCCAGACGTGTCGGAGCCTACACGGGGGGGGGGGGGGGGGGGGGGGGGGTTTTTTTTTTGAGCACGCGGTATGGGGTGAGTATGCGTCCTTTGGGGGGGTTGACAAAACAACATTTTGGGCAGGTTTTTTTGCGTTTTTTTTTTTTTTTTTTGGGTTTTTTTGACTCAGGGGTTTTTTTGTGTGTGCTAAGGACTTGTAAACAGAGTGTTCGTTTTGACAGGCGTTTTGTTATTTGGTTTTTGCGTGCGGAAATGTTTGACGCGTTTTTGGGGGGTGTGGGGAGCGATGGTTGAAGCGTTGCCCGGGGGGGGGGGTTTTTTTTGTTTTGGTTTTTTTTTGGGTTTTTTTGTTGGGTTTGTTATTTTTTTTTTTTTTTGTTTTTTTTTTTTTTTTTTTTTTTTGTAATAAAAATTTTTGTTTTTTTTTAAAAATATACCGGATATATGCATTTGTGCAGGTTTTTTGTTTTTTTTTTTTTTTTTTTTTTTTTTTTTATATTATTTATTTTATTTTGTTTAGTTTTGTTTCTTTGTTTTGTTTTTTTTGGTTTTTTTTTTTTTGTTTTTTTTTTTTTTGTTTTTTTTTTTTTTTTTTGTAACCGAGCGATGCGCGTTGTTTTTTTAGTTTTTTTTTTTTTTATGGTGTTTTTTTTTGTTTTGTTGTTTTTTTTTTTGTTGTTTTTGAAAAGACGGTTTTGTTTTTTTGTGGGGGTTTTTTTTTGAGAGGTTTTTTTTTTTTTTTTTTTGGTTTATATTAATTGACGCTTTAATTGATGGAATTTTTTTTTTTTATATTATTTTTTTTTTTTTTTTTTTTTTTTTGGTTTTTTTTTTTTTTTTACCAATGTTTTTTGTCTTTTTGTGGGGGTTTTTTTTTTTATTTTTTAGTTAAGGGCATTTTTTTTTTTTTTTTACTTGTTTTTTTTACTTATGATTGAATTAAAAAAATAAAATATTAAATTTTTTTTGTAGATTTTTAATAATAATAATAATTAGAGAAAAAAAAAAAATTTTTTTTAGTTATAGTTGACATGAGGCGCGGGTTTGTCCAGCAAAAATGTTTTTGGATGAGGACAGTGAGTTTTTTAGTAATTTTTTTACAGGATGTTTTTTTAGGCTTTTGTTTTTTTTCGTTAATTTTTACATTAGGTCATTTTGTTAAAAATATATTTAGATCGTCTGTTTATCAGCGTGCGAGGTGTGAGGTTTAAATAATTTTTTAATCGAGAAAAATAGATGAATTTAAAAATGTAAAATGAAAGGTGTCGTTTTTTTATAAAAAAATTATTGGTGACACACAGACGGCGTTAAAAATCGCTCGGCGCCATAATAGAAAGGGCAAATTATTTTTTTTAAGCGAGAACACCAATAATCCGCAATCCTTATAATAAAAAAAATTTTTTTTTTTAGGCGAAAAAAAAATCTAAAAATTAAAATTGTTTATGGGTATCGGGCAAAATTTTTTAGGAGGGGAAAAAAAAAAATATCGGGGAAAAAAAAAATTAAATGAGGCGCCAAATTTTTTTTAGGCCCGATTATTAAAAAAAAAATTTAATAGGATAGACATAGTTAACGAGCGGAAAAAAAAAATAAAACACAAAAAGACAACTGCAAAAAAAAAAAAAGAAAAAACAATAAAAAACACCAAAAAAACGAAACGTGCAGCATCGAGATGGGGGTAAAAACAAACTGCTTCCAAAACAAAAAAAAAAAAAAAAAAAAAAAATGAACGCGGCAAAAAAAAAAATAAAAAAAAAAAAAAAAAAAAAAAAAAAAAATAGCGCGCGGAAAAAAAAAATAATGGGGAAGAAAAAAAACGGACCCCCAACTAACACTAAAAAAAAAAAAAAAAAACCATAAACAACCCCCCCAACGTAAGCAACAAAATAAAAAGAATAAAAAAACAGAGGTAACAACAGATAACCCCCCAAAACCCCCCCCCCCCCCCCCAAAAAACCCCACCCCCCTATAACCCCCCCCCCAATTTACAAACCAAACACACCCAAACCCCCCCAAACGGATTGCCCCTATTATTGATCCCCCCCCCCAGTATCAGAGGCCCACACCCCCCCCCCCCCCCCCCCCTATGCTGTTAAGGAACCCCCCCCCCCCCCCCCCCCCCCCCCCCACCTGACCCCCCCCCAAATCAACTCTTGGGAACCCAAAAAATAAAAAAAACCCACACCAACACCCCCCACCCCCCCCCCCCCCCAGGAGAGTGCATATACCCCCCCCCCCCCAGTCCCCCCCCCAAGGGGTGCCCCCCCACACACCCCCCCCCCAACCCCCACCCCCCCCCCCCCCCCCCCACACACACACTATCAGGGATATTTGATCAACAATGGGAAGAGAGAGTGGCTGGTGCGCGGGAGGGGGAGGAGGTTCTCTCTCTCGTGAGGGGTGGGGGGGTGCGGGCGGTGCGGCGGCGGAGAGTGGGTGGGGTGGGGATGAACTAGGGGGTGGGGGGGGGAGGGGGGGATGGGGTAAGTGGGGGGGGAAGGGGGGAGGCGCGGGGTCGTTGATGATTATCTATGGGGGGTAAGGGATGAGAGGGGGTGAGAGTATATACTACTCTCATTCACTCTAGGTCTCACATTTATTGATTGAGATCTGATTATGACTAGATGTTGATGATCTTTATCTAGTTCTCTTATCTACTCATATCACCTATTCTTCTATCACCTCACAGTCACACATATCTATTATACTACACACAAGAACTATTTACTCTTATCTCTACACTATACTCTATCATACACTAACATTCATATTATTATCTGTTGTGTGCTGTGTGGCTACTGTATATATCTCTTTATCTCTCTCTATATATGGTTTGAGATGGGGGTTATCTTCTCTATAGAACATGAAATTCTACACAACTACTAACACACGTTGAGGTGGTATATTGAGGACACAGAGAACTACATGAAGTGGAAACGATAGGAGTGACACGAGGAGATACTTACAACAATGGATACACACATCATGGTAGGACAGATACATCTATATTATTACACTGGTGATGGTGAGGGATGATGATGTGGGAGTTATCATGTGAGTAGTGGTGAAGGATTTAGTATCAAGGGATATTCTAAGTGTACTAAAATAAGTCACGGGTACACAAGTCACATCAGGGGCAAAGTAGTGAGACAATAGGAGGAAGCGTTTTGCGGGTGATCATGTAGGGTAAGTGAAGAGTGCGCGTGAGACACAGCATCGCGAGTGGTGTACGGCAATGAACGCGATCAGACATCTCTAGAGTGTAGAGTGCATAGACGATGACGTCGTTTAGGTGTAGAGATCTACAGCGGCGTGGTCTAGACGTTATGTGACACGGATAGGAGCAAAGGATGTATCACTAGGAGGACACATTACACGTTGATGTTTGAGATTGTGGAGTGCAAGTGGAACAATTGGAGATGGGGGATGGTGGGGGGGGGGGGGGGAGGGGGGGGGGGGAGGGGGGGGGGGGGGGGGGGGGTCATCGGGATGAGGGGGGGTTGGGAGTGATTTTAGGGGGGGGTTGTAGGGAGGGGTGCGGCTGTATAGTGTAAGTCTTATAGATTTATGATAGGTGATGAATATTTCGAGGGGGGGTAAACTGGGGAGATCTATATTTATCTAGTGGTAGTAACATGTATCATAAAAGACAGAGCGGTGTGTGTCTGCGACTCTATGTTGTGGAGTATGGATAGAGTCTCTTGGAAGGACATTTGAAGGTGTCAGATGAGGCGGAGATTAGTGCGTGATGGAGCAGGATAGTGATGTGAAGTTTTAGGAGGTGTCGATTGTGATAGGAGTTGTATGTTTGATTGTGTCTATAGGGATACACATACAAGTGATTGTCAGCTGTAGGGGCGACATGATGCACATCTTATGGTAGTGAGGATGATGAGGATGCTGAGGACTATATGCCGTCTGACGACTTTACTGAGAAGGCACAGGTGTATGTTGACATTGTTTAGTAGGTATCATGATGTTATGTGGTATAGGTCTGAGCGGATGGGGAGGGGGGGTATAGAGTGAGCGTCACAGTCTGGACACAGGACGTATATGGAAGTTTATGTGGTATGGGTTGGACACAAGAGGGTGGGGGATTTGGTTGGACTAGGTGGGGCTAAGGATGATTTATGGGGGACATGAGCGGTGTGGGTAAACTACTAGGGGGACAGGAGATGTCATGATTTGCAGTGGTTTTGACTCTGAGATATGAGTAGGACATGATGTAGAGTTGGGGACACAGAGGTGATGTTAGGCGGTGGAGGGTTTGTGTAAGGGGATCTCATAGGTTAGTGTCTGGGGGGTGTGTGTATGGTCACACATAGTCGAGGACATGGTGATGATAGACATTACTTTTGTGGGGAGGGCAGGACTACGGAGATGTGGGGTCTTCTGGGGATGGGTTAAATGGGGGGGCGGGTGGTTCGGGGGGGGGATTTGAGTGTGGTTTTTCTAGTGGGGGGGTGTAGGGATGGAGGGAGGGGTATGTTGAAAGTGGGTAGAGGCGAGGTACTGTTCGTGATTGTAATTGGGAGACGGGAGCAAAGAGTGCGGATGGTGGGGTTTATATGATGTGCTCACTTGCTCACACAGATGTACACATGTGGAGCGGTGCGTAGATGTCAGATTGCGGTGCGGCAGGTTAAAGAGGAGTGAAGGCGTCGGGGAGAAGGGGGTTGTGTTGGTCAGTTGGATTTGTTCTTCTGTATGGTCAGTAATGATTTTTTTGATTGGTAGAGTGTTTATCTTTTTGTATTTGGGTTTTTCTGAAATTACTGGTTTTGTTGTTTGTGTTCACTTTTTCTGGTTGATTGGCGATTTTTACTGAAAGGGTGGATGGGTTGTCTTCTGCTTGATGATAAATCTAACATGGGTTGATGCGTTTGATTTTGGTTACTAGGTTTTTGTGGAATCGGGTTTTTTTCTTTTTTTTTTTTGGTCATTCTTATAGGGTTTTTTTTGGCTTTGTGGTGTTTTTTTTGGTTTTGTTTTTTTTTAATGTATTTTTGTGAGTTTACGCACGGAGTTTTTAATTTGATAGACACATTTTTGTTTTTATTTTGTGGTTTTTTATCAGTTTCTCTTTTTTTTTTTACTTTCGTTTTTATATTTGGTTTTTTTTATCGAGTTTAGCGTAATTCTGTGTTTTTTTTTTGGGTGTTTGTTTATTTTTTTGTTTTAGGAGCCTGTATATTTTTCACTTGTACCTAAGAGATTTGTTTTTAGTTTGTTCAGGGTTCTTATTTTTTGTTTGTTTTTTGTGGTCAGGTCTCTTGAGGTGATAGCGTACATGGTTGGGACTTTTTATTTTTTTTTTTTTACTTGTGTGGTCGGATATTATTTGCATTTTGTTACTTGTTGCCAATGTGCATCGTCAATGTGTTGGTTGCTGGGTCTTGTTAGCTTTTTTTTTTTTTTTGGTACTTGCGTGTTGTTATTAGATGTTTTAGGCGTTATTGGAGTTTTGTTTTTTTCACTTTTGTTTTAGTTTTTGTTTTTTTTGTGATGCGTTTGTATGTTGAGCACACATTTACTGTGGAGGCGGAGAGGCGTGGGCGATTGTTATCTATGTGTTTTTATATGTTTTATTTTCTGTTGGTCTTTTTTTCAGTGGTTTTTTTGGCGTTGTCATTTTTTTTTGAGTCGGACCTGTTTTTTTTTGTTTAGAGTTTACATTTGTCGTTGTGGCGTTGGTCATGTGGCGGTCATCGCGATTATTACTTTTTACTGGAGTGTATTTTGTTTTTATGTACAGTTTTTCCTGTGGGGAACAATGCTTGTTTCTTATTTTTTGCAGTTTTGTTTTTGTGTGTTTGTCGAGATTTTTTTTTTGACACGTAGGTGAGCTTTTTGGCACGGTTTGCAGTTTTTATTTTTCTTTAGGTTTTTTTTCGACTTATTTTTTTATCTTTTTTGTTTCTATATTGTTTTATTTTTTGTTTTTTTTTTATTACGGTCTTTCGGGGTCATTGTTCTTGGTAGTATTATTTTTTTTTTTCGTAAGTTTTTTTATTTGTTTTGTTGTCGTAGCTGGTCTCAGTTGCTGTTTTTAGTTGATTTTATTTTTTGGCGTTGTTGTTTTTTCGACAGCTTTTTTAGCGGGAGGTTGGTTTTTATTTCTGTTTGTTTTTAGTTGGATACTCAGACTATCATTTTTTTTTGCAAATGTGTGGTTTGAGTGAGTTTTTTGTTTTTTTTTTTTGGGGTCATTAGAAGTGAGTGTGTAGTGGAGCGATTGGGTCTGTGTATGTAGGAGAGATGGGGCGTGCGTTGTTGCTACATCGCGATTTCGGTTTGCAGTTTGTAAATATATGTTCGTGGGTTTGGGTTCCTTCAGACCCGAGTGTAGTGTCCTCGGGGATACCTGAGAGACAAATAAGAAGAAGTAAACTGTACCTGTGGCATGGTATAATTAACTACGAGACTGCATCGCGGCTGAGCAGCCTCATCGCGTAAAACCGGAGTTGCTACTTTCACCCAATTTACTGGCAAAACAACGGGAGGATTTTGGAACCGTGAGATAGCCCTGCAATGGGGGGACCAGCGTTTAATATTAAAATCGGCCCTCGGGGAACCGGATGGGGGACGCAGCTAAAACGAGGATGGAATGGCAGTTAGCGACTCATTAGCTTGGACTGCTTGCGTCAGGGTCCAAGCGAACCCAAGAAGGCTTGAACCCTGTAGAACACATGCTCAGCAGTTTGTTCGTTTAATCCACATGTGCACAGTGGTGAAGCAGACAATCGTAGCTTGTGCATGTGTTTATTCAGTTTGTTATGCCCTGTCCTGAGTCGAAAAATAGTTATCTGTCCCTGTCGGTCGAGAGTGTGATAGTCGTCTTTGGGTTGGTTCTGTTCTCTTCTGATAGTCTGGATAGCTCTCTTTTTCTCAAAGTATGTGACTTCATTATCTTCTTGTTAACATTCTCCTCCCTTTTTTGCAAGTTTATCTGCCTTTTCATTTCCGGGTACACCACAATGAGATGGTACCCACTGAAGTATGGTTCTCTTTTTGGCAGCTACCTTGTTTAGTTCATTTCTCAGATGCGGGAGTTTACCACCCTTGAGAGCTTGCAGGACAGACAGTGCATCTGTGAGGATGACTACCTGGTGGCAGTCAGAGTTGGTGTTATAAATCATATTTGCAGCTTGCTCTAGAGCTTGAACCTCAGCTGTATAGTTGGAACAGAATTTACCAGTGGGAATGTGCCTAGTCTCATAGTGGTTGTCAGGATATGAGATAAAGATACCGGCACCTCCATTCCTAACAGCATTAGTTGCTGATCCATCTGTATAGGCATGTATCCATGATTGATCGGGATAGCTTTCTTGGATCATACTCAATGTAGCAGTTCGTCTTTGCAGATCATTATACTCACATCCACTTGTGAGACCACTGACTGATGTATTAATTTGGAGGGCACTGCTGGCCTGCTCCCATGGTACAGGGTATAGGGTGGGCTTCAGTGGTGTTGTCTTCATGGATAGGTCTTCTTGATGCTGTCTTATAAGTCTTTTCCCCCGATGCACAAAGCTGCTACGCTTTAGACGTCCCAATGCCAGATCATCTAGTCTTGCCTTCATTGGGTGCATTGGCATACTGTTGTACTTTTCCATCTGGATCATGGTTTTTGTGTCTCTTCTATGGGACAATGTCTGTAATCCAGCAACCTTCTGCATCTCTGTTATTGGTGTAGTTTTCATGGCTCCTGTAATGAGCCTGAAAGCTTGATTTTGCACCTTGTCCAAAGACTGCAGATGTGAGTTAGCAGCTGATGACCATGCTGCTGAGCTAAACTCTAAAGTGTGGTCTTATTACTCCATTATAAATCTTCTTTAGATTTCGTTCATTTGCTCCCCAGTTGGTACCTGCTAATTTTCTGAGTATGCCTAGTCGTCTTCGGGCCTTTCCTTCTGCGTTTTTAATATGCTTATTCCATGTAAGCCTTTGGTCAAATGTCACCCCAAGATAGGTGGGGTAGCTTTCTTCCTTGATCACGGTTGTCCCTAGGTGTATGTTAGCTGATTTGTCCTTGGGGGCGAGGGAGAACAGTGTTGTGGAGGTTTTGTCTGTGTTTATTGTGATAAGCCATTTCTCTGCCCATGACACTAGCATGTCTGCTGCCCGCTGCATTCTATAATTTGCTGTGGTGACATTTTCATCAGCGCACCAGAGTACTAGGTCATCTGCATATAAGGCAGCTTTAACTCCTGCAGGGAGATCTTTCACCAGGTCATTGATGTAAACAAGGAAGAGTGTTGGGGAAATTACTCCTCCTTGAGGTACCCCCCTGATGGAGCAAAACACTTTGTCTTCATGAGCAACCGTCAAAGAGTTGACTCTAGTTCTCCTGTTATGCAAGTATGTATTGCATGTCCTTCCTCCATTCACATGTTGCCTGTGGATCCACTTCTCCTCAAGTTTTGCAGAATGAGGCCATCTGCATATGTTCAAGGCAGCCTTTCTTTAACTCACTGCATGTTAGGAGATTTCTTTCACCAAGTCCATTTGTAAACAAGGAAAGTGTTGGTTTGGGGAAAATTTTACTCCTCCTTGAGGTACCACCCCTTGAATGGAAGCAACACTTTTCAGCTACCTGCTCTGCAGACCGTCAAGAGTGACTCTAGTTTCTGTTATGTCAAGTATGACTGGATCCATTTCATCATGTTGCCTTGGATTCCACTTCTCCTAAGTTTTGCAATGAGGCCATCTTTCACACCTTGTCAAAGGCCTGCTTGAAGTCGACCCAGATCGTTAGGACCTTTTTCTTCTCCTGGAAGGCATCTTCTATTGCTTGAGACAAGTAAGTAACTTGGTCTTCTATACTGTAGCATTCTCTAAATCCAGCTTGTTCCGGCACCAGGATCTGCTCAGACTCTAAATACCATTTCAATCTGTGGTTGACTATTCGCTCCATAGTCTTCCCAACACAGCTTGTGAGACTGATTGGCCGGTAACTTGCAGCCTCGGTCTTACATTTCCCTTTCTTTAGTATGGGTATTGTGATGGCTTCTCTCCATACTTGGGGTACCGTTCCTTTCAACCAGCTGTGGTTGAATATCTCAAGCAGTTTTGTCTTTGCTGCTGAGCTCAGATTTACTAGCATTTCGTTGCTGGTTTTGTCTGGGCCGGGTGACTTTTGAAACTTAAGCTTGGAAATAGCCTTCTGTAGTTCTCCTAGTGTGATGGGTCCCTCATTGGGGCAGGAGTATCTGTCTGTCCCATGGTTGCCAGTATTTCTTTTCTTATCTCTCTCTGATGATCTATGTTAATGGGTAAGTTGCTTTCTGAACTGTATCTTCTAGCAAACAAGTCTGCAGCTTGTTTTCCTCTGAAAAGTTTGCCACCTTCATCCAATGTGATAGTCTGCCTAGGTGAGGAACGCTCTTCATTTAGAGACTTGACTAATCTCCAAAGTTTCCTGCCGTCTTTCTCAAGGTTCAGCGATGCCGTTTTAGTTCTCCAGCTTTTCCGTTTTTTCTTCTAGCTTTGTTCACTTGAAACTCTGCTACAGCCTTTTTCCATTTGTTGTGAGTTTCAAGTGAAGGCTGAGACTCTGCGTCCTTTCTAGCCTTGTCCATAGCTTCCTGACGTTCTTGGAGTGTGCTGGACCAGTATGGTATGTAGTTACGCCGGCATCCTTTTGGGAATGGTTTCTTTTGCAGCTTGTAGTATGCATCTGTTGAAGTCTTTTACCACTTCATTAATGTCTCTGTTCTGTACCTTGAGGGTAGACAGCAGCGTGTTCACCTGATGCCTGAATAAACCCCAGTTGGCTTTTTTGTAGTTCCATCTTGTAATGGCTGGGCCTGTACTGAGAGTTGCACTCTGGACAGTAAGAAAGATTGGGCGATGGTCGCTTCCCCCTAGTTGGTCTCCTACTTCTCTACTAATAGATCCAGCTATATCTGGTGTGGAGAAGGCAAGATCTGGGGTTGAAGTTGTGTGCCATCCTCTGGAGTAGAAGGTAGGAGTATCTGTGGCATTATTGACTAGGATTAGGGAGTGATCATCTTGCCAAGTTTCAACCTCTTCACCTCTGTGATCCAGATGGTTATAGCCCCAGCTCTGGGAGTGGCTATTAAAGTCTCCAACTGCTATAAAGTTGGTGGCTGGTACCTGTATAGAGCTGAGACTCAGGGTTTGTTGTTCGGACAGTAATAGTTCAGGAGTTCTATTTCCATCTTGTCTACCTTTATCTGCAACAGCTGATATTCTGCTCCATCCATGAAGGTTTTCCTTTCGTGTGCAGGAATGTTATTCCTTACAAGAGTAAGTACTCCTCCTTTTCGTCTATCTTTTCTGTCGGATCTGAAGCATTGATATCCCCTTATTTTAAAGGTTTGATCTGCTTTCAAGTGAGTCTCTTGGATACAGCAAACACTGACTTGCTTCTCATACAAGATGTTTTCCAGCTCTGTCTTTTTGCTGTATCCAGCCTGCTTGCTGTTCACTCCCTCTGCATTCCAGTGCATCATGACAAGTGGCACTCTGGGTTTCTCTTTTTCTGTTTTGTTTTGGTCAGTAGTTCTCCTCCGCCGTCTGCTGACTCCACAAGACGGTCTAGAGGGTCCTCCAGTAGCTGAGGGTGGGCTCTGTCGAGGCTCAGAGCCCGGCACTGCACCTGCCTGGTGGAGCTCCACAGGGCGAGCACCAGTACGAGATTTATTTGACGGTGTACTCTCCATAGAAAAAAAAAAGCGAGTTGCGTGATACTGTGGTTTCCGGTGCGCCTTCTGGCCCAGTATCTATGACTTTAGCACCTGTTCAACGGGAGAGTGGGCTCATCCCTAATCTGTTTATGTTCCCAGTAGTAGACTATTCGCAAGCAGCCTGGGGGTGTCACTGCTCTGCGCGGACCTTGTTTACCGAGGCGGCGTCCGAGCTCGTATGGTGAAAATATGGTTGCGTTATCTTCAAAATAGCCCTGTCTTTCCCATGGCTTTTCTGCCATCCTGCAACTTTGAGTTAGGGAGTTCTGAGCTCCAGTCTCTTTCCCAGGCATTTTATCCTGGCCTGGCACGCATACAGAGGACCCCACTTCTGGTTCTAAGTTAGCAGTTGGGGATAGGTGGGGTAGCACACTGTGCATTCCCCGTCATCCAGGGGGCTCTCCAACTATGCAGAGCTTGCACAATGCTGTGCTCTGGTTCTGGGGCTCTCCCAAGGAATCCTCACGTCCTGCACAGAGCCACTTCCAGATACCCACCACCTGCCAACCCTCCATTGTAGAAATCTCCTGCATGCGGCCATCCAGTCAAGAGCCAGTATTAAGTCTGGTGCCCAAGTGATCCCCCCAAGCTCAGTGTGCAATGCTGGGTTCTCATCATGCTGCAACACAGGGGGGATTGTGATGCTCAGCCATCTCTCTCAACTCTGCACCGATAAGTGACATCGGGGACTTAACTGTGCCTCAGTACTGGGAGGCCCCGTTTCCGGGTACACCACACACAGGCAATTGAGGCAACGGTCGCCGTGGGCGTGTCTTCAGTGGGGAAGTTGTGGAGTCTTCCTGTCCATGTTCTTGCACATCCTAACACTGCCCGCAAGACATCGGAGGTTTGGAGAGTGGTCTTCTCTAGCTTCGCTGTAAACGGCGACACAACGCAACCAACGTCATTTTCAGCACGAACCAGCAAGAAGAAGAAAGTAATCGATCTATGCTCCGTAAGGAGTAAACAAGAAAATGAATGAATGAGTCATCATAGGCGCACTGTTTATAACCTTTCAACTCCCCAATGAGCATAAGCCTTCAGATAACACGTGCTATATCTTCCTGTCACGTGCCATCAGCTCAAGGTCTTTCTTGATCCCTCTCATGTCTGTCACCAGTTCTCTTCTCCATATGTTCATTGGTCTTCCTCTATCTCTCTTACCCTGGGGATTCCAGAACAAGAACTACCTTGTAATGTTACCAACAGGTTTCATCCATGTATATCCTATTCATCATCTTCTCATCTCTTGTTCCTCTGGCGCTTGTCTAGATCATGTCATGTTCCACAATAGTGATCATGTCATACCACTTCAACCCTTCTATTCTACGCGAGCACCCATTTATAAAAGTCTAGCTTTTTGGTTGTTGTTTTTGTTGCTTTCTGTGTTTCAGATCCATATAATAGGACTAACTTGACATTTGAATTGAAAATTCACTTTTGTGTGTGTTTAACCTGATTTCTTTTGATCTTAGGAACACTCTTAGTTATGTATCTTTTTATATTGAAATTATGGCTGACAAATTTACACGAATCCAATTCAGGGAAAATGACACGCGTATTTCGTGTGTGATAGAAAGTGGAAAAAAGTAACAAATGAAATACCAAAAGGCACATACTAGTAAACTCTGGCTTCACGTGTCAAAACCAGCTACCAACATTTTTCCCGCGCGTGTACAAACCGCTCCAAATTCAAGGTGTCGGAATAATATTGTTCGTTCAATGTGCTAACTTCCCAGAGATTCTGACAGGTGCTGCATACACGCAGTAATATGCGTGATATCATTTATAACAACAAATACGGTATTGGTAACATTGTAACTGTGAATAAATAAGAAACTGTGAGCAACGGTAAAACTACATGAGAATTTTCGATAAAGACAAAGTACAAGGCAATATCGACCGACTAGATTGAACCAACACGTCTTTTTTTTTTTATCTTTTTGGTGGGGAGGGGGGGGGGGGGTTGTCAGTTGGACATTTCAAACAAGGGGCAAATATGAAAAGAAATGTATTGTGTTGTATATATTGTACAGTACGATCGCATCTTATGCGGTGGTTAGGTTCTGAGGACATCGCGTGAAGTTAAAATAAATCCATTTCCCCCACCTCCAAAACTGATAAGTTTGGAATAAAAGCTATTTGCCAGTATTATTTAACTAAATATATTGTAAAATATATTATAAGTAGTAAATACGTTTTAAAAAAATAAAGAAAAAAACTATTATTAAAACACTAGCGTTTTTCAGTTATTTAAAACACATAAAAAGTTGCTAAGGGAAATCATTGCTATAATCCTAAAATGAACGGCAGACATTACAGCAGACGACGGGGAAAGTTGGGGATCCAGGACAGCCGACCATCAATTCGGAAACGACATTTTAAGACCGGATTGGTTATTTTATCCAGTTAGTTTTAATAACTGTTAAATGATAGCAGGAATTAGGAATACATCGCACTTTCATATAAAGACGCACACACACCATTTGTAACATAACCCCTCACTACTGCACTAGGAAAGATTTCGGCAATCTTTTCGCAGATTAGTCGGAACAATATCTCTTCTTTGTATGTGTAACGGATATCTACGGAAATGACGTCATTGTTCTTGATTAAAACGTGTCGTCTGACAATTCCCAGTTAGAACGGACAATGGGCGTTTTTATTATTAAAATTTGTTGTCTTTTTATTATTATTTTTTATTGGGGGAGGTGGGAGGGGAGAGATTCTTAGACCCAGTTAGAAATAGTGTGTGTATTATGGTCGGCGACAGTTTTCTCGATGAAAATGTGAACAGATGATGTAAAAGGCACAACTGAGCAAGGTCGGTCGTGGAAATGTCTTCATCCCGATTGCGGTTCAACAGGAGGGTTTTTCTCATGGTACTGAGACGATCTTATATTCTTTTCTAGGTTACGAGATTTATTCTGGTCTCATCTGTTTTAAGACTTGTTGTCCCCCAGATGTCTGTGATATATTACCTGTAGTATTAGATGGTGAAAAAAAAAAATAAACATAGTCAGCTATTTATTATCTGGATCATATAAAAAAAACAACATATACGTCATAATGAATTCTGCGAGAATGCCATTAACTTCAGAATTATCATCTTCTCTTTTAGCTCATTATGGAGTAAAGGGCCACTTGTATTTTTGCAGTGAGACTGTATAGAAACATTGATGTGTCCTTACTGTGGCGCCCTCTGTAGCACTTTTTTTTAACATAATGAGGTTGCCAACCTCACGCACAACCTTATATTAGTCAACTTTTGCGACATGCTTGAATGGGCCAGTTGGCAATTTATTTCTTTAAATAAGTATTAGACAAACATAAAGGTGTGTTATCAGGCACTCGTAAGATATTATTTCTTTGTCTCATTAGAAGCTCATGTGAACAAGACAAATTGGATGTAAATCTAATTGGCAGAATATTTAAAATACGCCCTGATATTCGTGAGTGACACATGCCCAATGAAAGTTGGCTAATATCCCTCCTCTACACCCATTCACTTGTTTTTGTTATGGAGATGCTGTCCCCCGGAACACTCAGTGCTTAAAATGTCAAGAGATCGTAATAAAAAAGATTATATTTTGTCTAATAAGGGATGGAGAAAGGCACCAAGACGAAGAAACTGTCTGGGTGGGACAGAAAAGAGGTGAAGGAAAATGCAAATCGAGTAAAAGAATCATCAAAATAATGTGAGGTTGGATGCCAAGAACATAAGATATTGTTAACCGGTTCCGTTACCCCTCCCCTTTCATGCGTTTTATGTGTGGTTTTATGTGTGGTTTTATGTGTGGTTTTATGTGTGGTTTTCTCTACGTCGTTCCTGGGGATCTCTTGAGAGTCAATGAAATAAACAGGATCACTGATCTCTTTCATGCATGTCGTATGAGGTGACTAATATGAGATTGTGCATGAGATTGATAATCTCATGACGTAAAACAAATTTCTACAGAAATCACTGCTACAAAAGCTCGTGTAGACTTTGGTGCAGGTTTCCTGCACGCGGGCCAGCCAGCTTCAGTAGTGGCTCTACGTTGCATAATGAGCAACAAAGGAGATCATTATGCTGACAATATCTTTTGTTGTAGTTTGATAGTTTTTCTCTTTCTCGTTGGGTTTCTACACATATTTGAGGACTGTTTATTTGAACTCCAAACAATATGCATTGTATGTTGAGTGCGTCAAAACGTGAGAACGTTTTTAACGAAGCAAAATGTATTCTGTTCTTGTGTGAACATGTGCGAATGTTACTGGTGAAATAAGAGATTCTCTGTGCGTGTGAGAATATGTTAAAAATTTAGTGACGAAACAAGAGGCCTTCGTGTCGTCGTGTATATTATACCCATGTGTGTGAAAAATACCGCCCGTATTCATGGAGTGTGGAGTCACAGCCGCAACCCATCTCCCTTCGTGAAGGCATCACAAAGATATTCATGTGCCTTTGCAGCAATAACTTCTGCTGTAAGTTGTTTCTCACGATGCGGCTGCCAGTCTTATGCACAGTCTCATATTAGTAGCCGTTAACTACAGCATGAGGGGACGGTATTCCTGTTATATATGCTTCCTATACATGCCTACTTTTTCCCCAACACATTTATTAAACCTCTTTAGAGAAACCGCTCCGTCTAGCTCCCCGGGGTCTCTGATGAGACAAAGAAAGAATGAGACTACTACCTCCCTCAGGCATGTCGTACAAGGCGACTAATGTGAAGATGTGCATGAGGCTGGCAAACTCATCATGTCAGAAAAAATAACTGCAGAAATCAGTGCTGCAAACAGGATGGCAACGCTTGATGCAGGTATTCTGCATGAGGACATGCTACAGTCGTGGCTCCATGCTCCATAAGGAGTTAACAGGAAAATGATGATGATGATTTAGAGCAACCGTGTGTTAGCTTTGATTATTTGAACTCAAGTCTTCTTCTTCTTTGATCCTTAGCCGACGACTGTCAAAGCAGTCAGCGGCCATCACGCCTAGTGACGTCTTGTAGGGCAACAGCAAACTGCTTCCACTTTGCTTGGTCGGCGGCCATTCTTCTTGCTCTGGTTCATTCTTTGCATCTCGGCTTCCACAATTCTCCGCCAAGTTGTTTTTGATCGCCCTCTCTTTCGCTTTTTTCAGGTGTTCATAGAATAGCTTTTCTTGTCATGGCATCGAGGTCTCTTCTGAGGACGTGGTCAACCCAACTTCAGCGTCTGCCAGTTATGATGATGTGCTTGTCCTCTTGATTTCTCCGATTAAGCAGTTCTTGGTTGGTGATGGTATTCGGCCAAAATATTCGGTTAAACTAAAGTATTTAAAAGTTTTTCCCTCGCTCTGATACATGATTATGTAAGTGTTCATTTCAACTTTAGAATACTTTATCATATCAGGTCTTTGACTGTAGTGGATTTGATGGTACTGTATGGTTGTGATGTTACCTAGTGTGATGCATGAGGTCAGCTGTGAAGGCTCCTGAGATAAATGTAGCTGTGAATTTACAGAAGGCCCTTCTTGCTACCACTTACGACCTCACACATATCTTTTTTACTAATGAATGTGGCTACGTTAAAATCTAGGGTACTGATATGTAATGTGTTGTGGTAGATTACATACACACACACAGAGATATTTAATAAGTCTAATAATATTAATAAAATTTATAATACACTGAACTAACTCAAGCTGTTTAAATTTTTGATATTAAATTTTCTTTAAGTTTATTTGTTCTGAACCAAGGTTTTATTTTGGTCAGAACATATGCAAATTTTTGAAATTATGAATGAAATGCATGAATATATGTCATAATAAAATAGAAAATGTGTACATATGTATTTCAAATGACTGGTTAATAGTAATTATCTTAAGATAGTCCCAGGAGAATTTATTTCTAGATATGCTGTTGGGGTCATATCATCACTCCCTGTCTATGACTACCAAACATTGTCCATTCACTGATGGGAGTAATACAAGTTTTATTTCCCAAAATTTTTGTGGGTTCTAGTGATGGTAATATAGTTGGTGTGTTAGTTAGTAAATAAGTTGGTGAAGGTCCAGCAGGCCAGACGCTCACGTATCTTGACTGAGTAGTTCTGGTGCTGGAATCTGGTGGCCCCACCTCTCCGTGCTTGGGGGCAATATAAGGCTGCTCTGACAAAATACTAGACTGCACTGGTCCACACTTGTATTTATCAACACAGCATTTGACACCACTTTGGTGCCAAACAGAAACTCACACTTCTGCAACAAAAGTATTGGGTCATGTGTCAGAACTCTACCTCCTGAGCCACTTCTACACACAACACTACACAACAACACCACATAGACGGGGTCATATCTCTCTGACCATACAGCACATCTTACCAAGTTGGTTTCACATAGAACTAGTTCCCCAAGACTACATATTCTGAAATATGTTCATTAGCTTCCTGCTATTGAATAAGATAGGTGATATGTTCCACTGATCTCAACACTTGATCCGCCCTTCATAATCCTTGCTGGCGTTTATGTATTTTGTTTGTCTCTAGACCCTGAACTTGGGCTGGGGATCTAGAGCGAATCTTTACTTGTTGTAAGGGATAGATTTTGATATGGCAGGATCAAATCACTCGAAACATTAAACAATATTAAAATATACAAAGAAATGCTTTCAGTCTTACCAGAATTATGAATAGAGAACACAGTTATATTCTAGCAAAACTCAGCTGAGCTGCTGGCTCTAGTATGGCGTCCCTCTAAATATTGCTATTAGCTTCTGGGAACTACACCACTGAAGAATTACTGTGTCTACTACTGGACAATTTATGTGAATGGCAAAAATGCGCGTCTGTGCGCCGATAATATGATTATCTGTGGCCAATCACCGACTTTCCCCCTTTCAAATTTCAAACCTCCTACCAAAAGTCAATTCAGTCATACCTCAGTCAAGTATGTATTATTGTCTGTTGGTCCGTCTGTCTCTACTTGCTTTTTCATAAAAAAAACACGCTTGGTTCTACATGCCTTTCTACACGAATCGGTCTCTAGAGTTATTTTTAGCCACAATTTTCCACTATTTCCCCCTCTCTTTCATTCCAACTAGATTTTAGCACTTGAGTCTCAAGGCCGCAATTTTTGAAAATTAGTGACATTTTTTTAACAGTGCAGTCGCTCGTCTGTTATGAACAACACAGTCTTTTGTCAATATCTTCATTATTATCTATCCGTCTGTATAAATGAAAGCATATTATTTCTCTGCTCAAGATGGGCTATCAGACTAGCTAGGTTTTATATTCCTAACATTATTATTAAGAAAAAGTTACTTTTTCAAGGTTAGTTTTTTTTTTTTTTTTTGAAATATGTTCGAGCATCTTCTGTAATGCGTTTGCCGCTGAATTCAAATAAAAGGACTAAGTATCGTAAAAGCGTCCAAGAAATGACTGTTGCGTATAATAGCTAAGGTCCCTTTTGTCCATTTCTTTACATTGTGTCAACTTGGGGACGTGAATTTTTTTCCTTTCCCCACCAATTGCGTCTTTTTAGCCTTGCTAGTTTCAAGCACGTGTTCAGTCATATTTTTTTCTTTTTGATCTCCGTTCCCTCTCGTCTCCAAGGGTAAACGTTTTGTCTGTGCGTCTAACAAGTTAGTTTCCATGTCGGGTAGTGAACCGCGGCATGGGCGATCATGTCTTCTAGTAGCTTACACATTATTTTTATCCCTACATTTTATCTTTGGAGATATTTTAACGTTGTATCACGGTTAAATTTATCGCACATCTCCCCACTTGAAAACATGCCTACGGCAAGTTCCAAAACCAGTGATACACATAGATAAAATTACTCCTCACGCCTACCACTACTCTAATTTTGATCACAGGGGTGCCGACTGAGGAAATCTGCACCGACATTCAATGACCCTGGGATGTACTCAATACTAAACTGATAAGGTTGCAGTAATAAAGACCACCTCAACAATCTTGCGTTTTCATGCTTAGCCTGAGATAAGAATACTAGGGGCTGATGATCCGTCTGGACCACAAAAGTCCTACCATACAGATAGATTTGAACTTTCTTTATTGCCCAGATTAACGCTAAACATTCTTTTTCGCTTGTGGAATATCCTTGTTCCGCCTTATTCAATTTGCGGCTTGCATAAGCGACTGGGTTCAGTTCCCCATCAGGTGAAGATGATCTTTGCAACAAAGCCGCCCCGAGTCCTACATTACTTGCATCTGTTCTTACGACAAAGTCCTGTGTCAAATCAGGCAGTTTGAGAATAGGCTTGCTAGTGAGTTTTTCCTTTAACTCTTGGAACGCTAATTCACATTGCGCAGTCCAAATTATTTTATCTGGATGTCCCGTGCGAGTCAAATCAGTCAGAGGAGCACATATTGAGTTAAAATTTTTGATATATTTTTGGTAAAAACCACATAACGACACGAATGATCGCACGTCCTTTTTTGTTTGTGGTCTAGGTGCTCTCTGCAGTTTTTCCAAGTTCTTGGGGTCAGGGGTCATGTTACCCTGATATACAGTGTGTCCCAAGAATCCCAACTCTTTGCATCCAATACAACATTTTGTTGGCCTAGCAGTTAAGTTCGCCTCCCTAAGCCTATCAAATAACATTTTTAGGGAGTCAATGTGTTCTTCAAATGTCTCTGTGGCGACGAGAATATCATCCATGAAATTCGTGATACATGGGTTATTCAGGGGATCCAACAATTTGCGCATCATCCTTGAAAATACACTCGGAGCATTTTTCAGTCCGAATGGTAGCATGTTGAATTCATAATGTCCATCCGAAGTGCTAAAAGCCAAATAAGGTCTCACTTCAGGCTTCACTGGAATCTGGTAATAGCCTTTACTAAGATCCACCTTTGAAAAGTATTTTGCCTTTTTTAATCTGGCAAATAACTGTTTTGTGTCTGGTAATGGGTCCACTTGTCCTTCTGTGACAGCATTCAGTTTCCTGTAATCTATGCACAGTCTGTGTTCCCCAGACGGTTTTCTCAACAAAACTACACTGGAGCTAAAAGATGATTCACTGTGTGAAATAATCCCCTCCTTCAACAAATAATCTATTTCTTCTTTCAATGCCTTCTCCTTCGCGAACGGAATAGAATAGGCTCTCATACAGATTGGGTTTGAGTCTACCAGTTTCATGTCATACTGTAGCAAATTTGTATGTCCTGGTTTATCTGTTAATACATCTGTATGTTCCTCCAGAACCTGTTGAACTCTCTCCCTCTGGTTTTTAGTCAGGTGCTTACTGACTTTTACCTGTGCTGCTGTTTCACAAGGATGTAATGGGTATTCATGTGAGGTGAGTGGTTCCTTTTGCATTTGAGTTGCGATAGCTAGGGTCAGTAAGGGGGTGCTTTCCTGGAGTGGTCTGTCCAGATACTTCTTTAAAAGGTTTACATGATAAACTTTCTCCTTCCCCTTTTTGTCAATTTTATAGTTTGTTCTAGACACCTTCTCTAGAACCGTATATGGACCTTGCCATCCAATTTGTAATTTATTCTGGCTACCGGGTAGTAGAAGCAGCACCTTCTCTCCCACAGCTAGTTCTCTGTCCTTTGCCTTCCTATTAAAATATGCTGCATGTTTCTTCCTGGCTTGTTTCAAATTATCATTTGCCAGTTTCCATCCAGCTTTCAAACGAGTGGTCAGTTCGTTCACGTATTGATAAGATGAGGTAACAGTCTCTTCTGCCTTCTCATCTGTCCAGGTCCTTAATAATGCTACATCTGGACCTTTAAATGTTTATCCTTATTTTTCATGGAACCCGTCGGGTCCCGTCCATTAGAAGCCTTATAATGAGGACTTTTCTTCCTAGAATCATCACTCACAAATCGACCACTACCAATTTTTTTCTTGGGTTTGTCTTCCCACTTTAGATTGCTTATGAGAGATCTTCGCTCTCTTTTAATTTCATCCAGTTTATATAACTCTGACCGAGGGATTGTCAGTTTATTCTGGGGTAACTTTCTTCTTTGTACTCGTCGCATAGTGGCCATGTTAATCCATTCAAGTGAAGACTGGGTGTGAAAAGGGGGCTCCCATTCCACTTTGTCTACCTGAGTATAATAATTTTTCCTTCCAGGCCTAAATTTGCCCCGTGGCGTTTCTAGGTCCTGCACATATTTTCCCTTTGTGGGTGTTCCCTCATGAAATACGCCACATGCTTCTACAACGTTTTCAATATCGACATTTACGTCGGGATAATAGTATTTCCGAGCAACTTTTTGGCAGATGGTACCGACTTTCTCATGGTCACCATCTTTTCCAACATGTAAGCTCCTTATTAAATTTGCCCTATATACCTTGGGAAGAATCAACTGTCCGTGACCAGTGGATCTAGTTCCTGTCTTCCTATATAGCAATCTGTCCTTCATAAAATATTCTCCCTTGCTTGGAGGTGTGTGGCATTTGGGCAATTTTTTGAAACATGGCTTAAGGGTCTTATCCTCAGCCTGCGCCTTCCTCATCTCCTCTGGATGAGCATTTATAGGTTCACCTTCTTCCTCCTTTTTCTGTGACCTGGTCTGCACTGTCGCCATGATCACAGGTCTCTCGGGATTCCCCAAGAAGACGTATCTACACCCCAATATCAGAGGGTAGATTGGTTCATCTATCACTGCTGCTCTGATTTCTCCTTCCACATAGCGAGTTTTCACCGTTATCCTTGCGATGGGAAGTGTCATGAGTGGTATGTCCTTAGTCGCCCCTTGTATTTCCACTGTTTCTGTGGTATACTGACTTGGGTCCACTAGGCTAGACTTCACAACAGAATCATAATCCAAACCTGTATCATAAAGGCACCTTGTGGTGACCCCATTACAAATAACATCCTCACAAACTGGGGGGTGATAAGGTTCCTGTTGTCCATTAGGATTAACCTTTAATCTTTGAGTCCCCGACTTCATTGCAGCAATGTTTGAAGGTTTCCTTCTACAAAATTCGGTGTTATGGTTATCTTTCTTGCACCATTTGCACCATCTTTTTCCTTGGTTCAACGGTTTTCTTTCATTGTATTTTTGGTCATTGAACTGTGAGTTTCTGTCACGATAGTCATTTCTTGGCCGTTCAAGGTTTGTCCTACCTTTATTACCCTGTTCTCTATTATCAAATTTATTAAATTGCTGTGGAGCTTTAAAATTGTCTATGTGCTTCTTTTTAGCACCACTTACCTCTGCCTGGGCTGCCTGATACCTCTCAGCGACATTTAAAACATCCCCCAACCTCTCTGCACCTTGTTCCATGAGAAATTTTCTCAAGTCCGGAGCCATGGACTCTCTCAATTGCTCTATCATGATCATCTCTTTAAGATCTTGGGTCTTCCCCAGAGCAGTCCATTTCTCCAAATAGGTTTCCAGTCTGGCAGAGAATTGGTGGTATGTCTCCCCAGACAACAGTTTGGCATTTCTAAATTCCTTACGATAAAATTCACCATTTTTTTCGTATCTTAACAACAAAGCCTGCTTTAACATGTCATAATTGTCTTGGTCTTCTCTGTTCATTTTTGCGAAGACTTCATAAGAAGTACTTCTCAGTCCCTGTGATAACTTTAAACTCCACCTCTCTCTCTCTCTAACCCATATGTAGTAGCTAATAATTCAAAACGACTGAGGTACCCCTCTATGTCATCGTGCTTCTCAACAAAATGGTCTAGATGAAACCCCATAGCTGATGTTGAGGCTCCCTGACTAGGCGTAGCATCTGAGGCAAAAGGGCTGTAATTCCAGCTCCCTTAGTCGTAATTCGTGCTCCCTTTGCAACCTTCTATCTTCTGCCTCCCTTTCGGCCTTTTTATCTTCTGCTTCCCTTTGCTGTCGTTTTTCTTCTGCCTCTAATGCTTTAGCCTCTTTGTCAGCCTCAATCTGCAGCCTCTTAAGTTCTTTATCAGCCTCAATTTGTAACCTCTTCTCTTCAACTATCCTCCTATCTTCCCTTTCAATATACTTATCACATTCTGCAGTTACGTATTGAATTAAACCCTGACCATCCATTCCCATATCCTTCGCCGTTAGCACAGCAGCTGATCTGAACTTTGCCAGCTCCGCCATACTTTTTAGACAATTTAGCAATGAGCAAGATAAATCTCTAACCAATTAATAACTAAAGTAATTCTAATTAATTAATTAATCAATTAACTACCACTGGCTGTGAAGATTCACCAACTTTTATTTTAAGGGACACTTTTAATTTTTACAATTTGTCCCCCTAATTTAATTCTCCCACCAGGAGATCCTAATATTACTGATAAGCTAATTATCCCTGGACAAGACCCCAATATATGTAGTGGATTTGATGGTACTGTATGGTTGTGATGTTACCTAGTGTGATGCATGAGGTCAGCTGTGAAGGCTCCTGAGATAAATGTAGCTGTGAATTTACAGAAGGCCCTTCTTGCTACCACTTACGACCTCACACATATCTTTTTTACTAATGAATGTGGCTACGTTAAAAATCTAGGGTACTGATATGTAATGTGTTGTGGTAGATTACATACACACACACACACAGATATTTAATAAGTCTAATAATATTAATAAAATTTATAATACACTGAACTAACTCAAGCTGTTTAAATTTTTGATATTAAATTTTCTTTAAGTTTATTTGTTCTGAACCAAGGTTTTATTTTGGTCAGAACATATGAAAATTTTTGAAATTATGAATGAAATGCATGAATATATGTCATAATAAAATAGAAAATGTGTACATATGTATTTCAAATGACTGGTTAATAGTAATTATCTTAAGATAGTCCCAGGAGAACTTATTTCTAGATATGCTGTTGGGGTGATATCATCACTCCCTGTCTATGACTACCAAACATTGTCCATTCACTGATGGGAGTAATACAAGTTTATTTCCCCAAAATTTTTGTGGGTTCTAGTGATGGTAATATAGTTGGTGTGTTAGTTAGTAAATAAGTTGGTGAAGGTCCAGCAGGCCAGACGCTCACGTATCTTGACTGAGTAGTTCTGGTGCTGGAATCTGGTGGCCCCACCTCTCCGTGCTTGGGGGCAATATAAGGCTGCTCTGACAAAATACTAGACTGCACTGGTCCACACTTGTATTTATCAACACAGCATTTGACACCACTTTGGTGCCAAACAGAAACTCACACTTCTGCAACAAAAGTATTGGGTCATGTGTCAGAACTCTACCTCCTGAGCCACTTCTACACACAACACTACACAACAACACCACATAGACGGGGTCAGATCTCTCTGACCATACAGCACATCTTACCAAGTTGGTTTCACATAGTACTAGTTCCCCAAGACTACATATTCTGAAATATGTTCATTAGCTTCCTGCTATTGAATAAGATAGGTGATATGTTCCACTGATCTCAACACTTGATCCGCCCTTCATAATCCTTGCTGGCGTTTATGTATTTTGTTTGTCTCTAGACCCTGAACTTGGGCTGGGGATCTAGAGCGAATCCTTACTTGTTGTAAGGGATAGATTTTGATATGGCAGTATCAAATCACTCGAAACATTAAACAATATTAAAATATACAAAGAAATGCTTTCAGTCTTACCAGAATTATGAATAGAGAACACAGTTATATTCTAGCAAAACTCAGCTGAGCTGCTGGCTCTAGTATGGCGTCCCTCTAAATATTGCAATTAGCTTCTGGGAACTACACCACTGAAGAATTACTGTGTCTACTACTGGACAATTTATGTGAATGGCAAAAATGCGCGTCTGTGCGCCGATAATATGATTATCTGTGGCCAATCACCGACTTTCCCCCTTTCAAATTTCAAACCTCCTACCAAAAGTCAATTCAGTCATACCTCAGTCAAGTATGTATTATTGTCTGTTGGTCCGTCTGTCTCTACTTGCTTTTTCATAAAAAAAAACACGCTTGGTTCTACATGCCTTTCTACACGAATCGGTCTCTAGAGTTATTTTTAGCCACAATTTTCCACTATTTCCCCCTCTCTTTCATTCCAACTAGATTTTAGCACTTGAGTCTCAAGGCCGCAATTTTTGAAAATTAGTGACATTTTTTTAACAGTGCAGTCGCTCGTCTGTTATGAACAACACAGTCTTTTGTCAATATCTTCATTATTATCTATCCGTCTGTATAAATGAAAGCATATTATTTCTCTGCTCAAGATGGGCTATCAGACTAGCTAGGTTTTATATTCCTAACATTATTATTAAGAAAAAGTTACTTTTTCAAGGTTAGTTTTTTTTTTTTTTGAAATATGTTCGAGCATCTTCTGTAATGCGTTTGCCGCTGAATTCAAATAAAAGGACTAAGTATCGTAAAAGCGTCCAAGAAATGACTGTTGCGTATAATAGCTAAGGTCCCTTTTGTCCATTTCTTTACATTGTGTCAACTTGGGGACGTGAATTTTTTTTCTTTCCCCACCAATTGCGTCTTTTTAGCCTTGCTAGTTTCAAGCACGTGTTCAGTCATATTTTTTTCTTTTTGATCTCCGTTCCCTCCCGTCTCCAAGGGTAAACGTTTTGTCTGTGCGTCTAACAAGTTAGTTTCCATGGCGGGTAGTGAACCGCGGCATGGGCGATCATGTCTTATAGTAGCTTACACATTATTTTTATCCATACATTTTATCTTTGGAGATATTTTAACGTTGTATCACGGTTATATTTATCACATTGACATAGTCGAGAAAACTAACAGCCTGTACGTATTTATACGAATTATGCTCCAGCCAGTCTGTCAGTTGCACGGGCTTCCTTGCTCTGCGGTCTATGGTTCGATTCCCAGTTGAGGTGGGATTTTTTAGACCGCAAACGGCTCCGGGTCGACACAGAATTGGGTTCCAGAGCAACTCTGGGAAGGTTAAGGCGACCGGCGTGATGCTGAATACTAGTGTGCTGATGATAGAGAAAATATGGGCCTAACACTATTTCCCAATATGCCTCAATGGGCGTGTAACGTGATCCCAATCTTTCAATTAATACCCCTATGATACCCTCTGATGTTTGAATATCTAAGACGCCGCTACCAGAGCATGGGAAAGCTTGATGCAGGCTTCCTGCAAGTGGGCCATTTGCAGTAGTGGTTTCTTGCTAAACACCCATATGGATGACGAATGATAGGCCACAACAAGTCAGTCCAGGCATGCTTCTCCTTGAGTATACAGCGTGATTGCTATTTTCACGGGAGGCGGAGGCTCGTGTAATTTGAGATTTGTGTAAATTTAAATAATTTTCTCCATAGAGATTCAGTACGTAACAATTAGGCGAGTGCTTCAGTAAAGTAGAGTCAAATAAAAATTCATAAAAGTTTTCATAAAATGGCAAATGAAAACGAACATTAGGTATAGGAAATGAAATAAAGACATACATTATACATTTTAAGAGCTTTATTTATGTCATTATTTTTTGCATATTTCCAGTTCGTGTTATTTCGAATTCGCCTACACTGAGATTGATGGCGTGAAGCGCTATCGCACTGTATTTCATAAATCCTCCCAAATAAGTCTCGGTTTTCTCGGATCTTTCCAGTCTTCTATTAGGGGATGTAGGATAAAGAGAGAGGGATAGTACCTCACGGTGAGAGACAGCCATGTCCTTTTTAGGATAGTCAGGATCCTATTTGGTTCTCCTCTCTTTGTCTAGCTCATGTATGGCTCCTCGAATACCGCTTGTGTACGGCGTTGGCCACATCCCGGGCAACAGTCTTGGCTGACTGGCTAAACTACATGGGTGGAGTAGAAGCAATCTTACTCAAGGGAATGTCCATCCCTAGTACACAAAGACTGAGACGGTGAGTGAAGCGGAGGAATCTGAGAAGATCAACGGCTCGCAAAGCGAAACAGCAAAGTGTGTGGCACACTAGAGGCATGTCGGACATAGAAAAAGACAATGGCTAGCCACTGTGGAAGAGATTGGGGCCTTACCACGTACTTCCTACAGAACGTAATGGGATCACAACAACAAGATAAGAACCGATATGTAGAGAACTCTCTGTCCCCTGGGGAAGAATCTACTGTACAAATTAACAGGGAAGAGGCAACTCCTCTAATGAGTAAGGAAGTACATAATGACGAGTGTTCCTTAAATGGAATGTTAGAACTCTAAACGGAGAAGGAAAGCTTGACAATCTTATATTAGAGGCAACCGACATGAAACTCGATATACTGGGAGTTGCAGAGGCAAGACTTTTGGATACAGGCTACATAACAAAAGACCAGTACACGTTTATACACTCAGGAGGAGAAAAACACGAAAGAGGGGTAGGAATGATGATAAAGAAGGAGTTAGAAAAATACGTATGTGGATACTGGACACACAATGACAGAATGATGTTACTAAAGATTAGAGCAAAGCCATTCGACATATCAATCTTACAAACTTATGCACCAACTAAAGATCACAGCGAGGAAGAAATAGAAGAATACTATGAAGAGCTACAACACACACTTAAACCAGTCAAATCTACAGATGTGTTGATAGTAATGGGTGATATGAATGCAAAAGTAGGAAAAGGAAAATACAAGAAAATAGTAGGACAGTATGGATTAGGGACAAGAAATGATAGAGGAGACAGACTTATCCAGTTCTGTGAAGAAAACCAGCTGGTCATATGTAACACCTTTTTTGAACACCACCCAAGGAAATTATACACATGGAAAAGCCCAGGAGATGTAACACGTAATCAAATCGACTATATCATGATAAAACATAGATTTAAGAACAGTGTCACAAGTGCAAAGACACATCCTGGCGCCGACATAAATTCAGATCACAATCCAGTTTTCATCAAAGTAAATATAAAGCTGAAAAGAGCTGGAAACAGAAGACAGGAGGAACCCCAGATAGAAATATCAGCGCTGAAACAACCAGATATAAAACAGAAATATTTAATCGACGTCAAAAATAAATACCAACAGTTATTGACAGAAAGCATGGAGCAGTATAGAAGATAAAACCCAGAAGAAAAAGCAACCGCAAAATGGGAATGCTTAAAAACAAGCATACAATCAGCAAATGCAAATTTACCTAAAAAGGAGTCTAAGAGAAATCAAATTTGGATGACAGATGACATCTTGAATAAAATGGCAGAAAGAAAGAAAGCAAAAAACACTCCAGAATATAAAACAATAGACAATGACATACGTACTATGTGTAGAGAAGGAAAAGAACGGTGGAAAGAAACAAAATGTAAGGAAATAGAAGACTTGGAAGCAAAGCACATGACAAGAGATATGTATGAAGAAATAAAGAAATTATCAAATCGGTCGCGGTTTGCACAAGGAGGAAGCTGTATCAAGAACAAAAATGGTGTAATATTACTTGATGAGAAAGACATATCAAACAGATGGGCAGAATACGTAAAAGAACTATTCGAGGAAAACAGAGGTAAAAAACAAACACCAGATTCTAATGAAGGCCCAAACATTCTCAGATCAGAAGTAGAGAATGCCATTCATATGATACAAAAAGGAAGATCAGCAGGCGTGGATAACATAAAAATTGAAATGATAGAAGCTCTGGAGAGCTTTGGTATAGATACAATCACAGAAATATGCAATGATATATACAATACAGGATATTTACCACACGACATGAAGACATCAGTTTTTATAACATTGCCCAAAAAACCAAATGCAACAGAATGTTCAGACTTCAGAACAATCAGCCTGATGAGTCATGCAATTAAGATACTGCTCAAAATCATACAGGAGAGAATAAAAAGTAAAGTAGACAGCGAAATCCAAGAAGAACAGTTTGGTTTTAGACGGAACAGTGGAACAATAGAATCAATATTTTGCCTAAGAAGATTAGCAGAAAAATATACAGAGGTCCAAAAAAGTATGTATGTGTGCTTCATTGACTATAAGAAGGCTTTTGACAGAAACCATCATGAGAAAATAATTGAATGCCTCAAAGACATAGGTATTGATGGAAAAGATATAAGAATACTCAGTAACCTTTATTGGGAGCAAACTGCCACAGTAAGATCGGGAAGGAATTATTCACCATACATAGACATAAAAAGAGGTGTCAGACAAGGTTGTGTGCTGTCCCCCTGCCTATTTAATTTATACACCGAAAAAATTTTCAAACAGATACAGGAAATACCAGGACTGAACATCAGTGGAAGATCAATAAACAATCTTAGATATGCAGATGATACCGTGTTGTTAGCTGAAAGCGAACAGGAGTTACAAGAACTAGTGAAGCAAGTGAACAGTATAAGTCAAGAATATGGACTCGACATTAATATTGAGAAAACTAAAACTATGATAATTAGCAAAACAGACGATAAACCCACATTCAACAACATGAAACATATACTGACATCCAAACAGTTATCTCATAAATTAAAACTGAGAATCATAAAGTGTTATATATATTCTGCATTTCTGTATGGTGCAGAAACATGGACGATGAATAAGCATTTGGAAGAAAGAATTGAGGCTCTTGAAATGTGGATATATAGAAGAATGGGGCGTATCTCATGGAAAGAGATGAAAACAAATAAGGAGGTCCTAGAAAATCTAGGTATGAAAAGAGAACTAATGAGAGAGGTCAAAGTTCGGCAGCTAAAATACTTTGGCCACATAAAAAGGCATAACACCTTGCAGAAGACCATAACAGAAGGGAGAGTTGAAGGCAAACGTGCAAGGGGAAGACAGCGCTATAAGTGGGAAGATAACATCAAGAGATGGACGGGAAAGAGTCTATCAGAGTGTACCACCAAGACAAGAGACAGAAGACGTTGGAGATCCATTACAGCCAACCTTCGTTGTGGAGATGGCAACTGATGATGATGATGATGATTAGTTTTTTCCTGTGATTTTCATGTAGGATCCGGTGCCTAGAATTGTCCAAACAGCAGAGGATATATCCAGTCACCATTTAACAAGCATGTTGTAGAAGACGATCTTCTAGTCATATTCTTTACTTTTCCACTCCTGCTGCTAAGCGTGGTGGGTAGGTCCACTCTTGTGTAGCTTGTACAAAATAGTGTCTATTAATCCTGAAAGCTTCAACCACTTCTTGGATTAATTTGTGCTTGGTCTTCTTCACGCCTTTCAGTTCTATTAAAGGTAAGCCCACGACAGGTACTGCCGTACGGGAGTGAAGTGACTTCATTGAACTAAGAATCAACTTTATAAGGTCAACAGACCGGTTCTCTTCACTGCTGCCTTCGCTTCAAGAGCCGAGTCAGGTGCCAGCTTACAGCTGGGTGGTTGGAAGGTAATAGTTCCTCGTTTACAACCCGGTAACTTTGCCCCGAGAAGCAAGTGCTCTAACCACTCTACCACATGATAGTTTTACAGCTTTCACATATACGAGGAGCCGCGGTAGCACAGTGGTTAGTGCACTGGCTTCCTAGCTCAGTGGTCCATGGTTCGATCCCCAGATGAGGTGGGATTTTTTAAGGCCGCAAACCCAGCCCCAATTGGGTACCAGAGCAACTCTGGGAAGATTAAGGCGGCCGGCGTGATACGGACCACATCAACCCTAGTGTGCCGATGGTCGAGAAAATATGGGCCTAACACCATATTCCAATATGCCTCAATGGGCGTGTAACGAGATCCTTTACATTTTTTACATATAAGGCATGGTAGGCCAGGTTTTTACAAATGTCCAAACCACGGTATTCATTGCTTCCCCAAAGAAACTCGGCCAGAATTAGTTCCAACTATTGCTCTTTCTGTGCTGTTTCTTAGTTCTTGTATTGTTCTTCATCGTTCTCAAACAGCACATTTCACAGACTGATATGTCCGTCACTCTGTTGGATTCATGTCTGTGTCGAACTCTCAAAGAACACAGTGGGTAAGAAGTGGATATTGACCGCTGCGCTCAAGTCCAACACAAAAGTCAAGATCATCAACTCAAACTTCAAAACAATCCTATTGTATGGCTCTGAAACACGGAGAAGAACAAAAACGACAGCCAAGAAGTAAAATTCTTTCATAAATGGGCGCTTATTTAGAAGAGAAAGATTGGAAAGGTATGACAAGATGACTGGTGTGAAACTGATGGAACGATCTAGACCAGCGGTGGCCAAACTACGGCCCGCGGGCCAGATCTGGCCCGCCAACCAGTTTTGACCGGCCCGCCAACCTGTTTTGGCCGGCCTCTTATTGTTGATTGAAGCCACGCTCTTCACGATGAAATAACACACAAATGTGTGTTTGAAATAAATAATTACATGTCATATTACAAATTACAAAACTAATTAAAACAACAGATTCATTATTTTTTTTTTTTTACAGTTAATTCAGTCCGAAGACTGGTATACATGTCTTGGCAGATGTGCAGTACAGTAGTCTGCCGTTGCTTAAACAGACACAACGCAACCACCGTCCTTTTCAGGGCGAACGAAGAAGAAGAAGAAGAATTATATATGTAAAACTAAATCTCAGAACGTTATTTTTTAAGGATTTTATAGGTCTGGCCCTCTGATGTTACCCTTTACCATAATCTGGCCCTCGACCAACCTTAGCTTGGCCACCACTGGTGTAAATAATGCAAGGAGAAAAAGACATGGGCCATTTGAAAGACAGAATCTCAGTACTTCATCACTGGCTGCACATGGAACATAGT
>JAMPIV010013579.1:0-118402 GCA_024509875.1 Oreohelix idahoensis
ACAGCCTTTTGACGGTCATAGCAAGGGAAAGTTCAGACCTGCCATTAGACGGCACAGGTCCGAAGAGAGATCAACTCTCCCAACGGAGCATAGGAGCTCATTCTATGAGAGGAAGAAGGAGGAAACGCAAAAGAGGAATTCGAAGAACTGAATGAAGAGGGGTAAGGACAGACAGACAGGAATAAGGGCCAGTGTGAAACACAGAGATTTCAGATGAAATCGTTATCAATTTAGGGGGGGAGTAATGTGACGAAAGTACTGAGATTCTGTCTTTCAAATGGCCCATGTCTTTTTCCCCTTGCATTTTTGGAGGGATTACAGAAAAATCCTTCCCCATGTTTCTTCTCCTTCTATTTATTTACGTTTTTTCAGAGAGATTACGGTGGAGTTTCATCTCATCTACATCTATGTTCCTTCTCTATGACTATGTTCCTTCTCTATGACTAGTAGTCTTGTTTAGTGTTGGTGTGTAGAGAACTGTTGCATTATTATTCTAGACGAAGGACTTTAGAGCCTAGATCAGATTGGCACCAGTTTTAGTATTTTTAAAGATATGGCATGCGGCTAGACGCATTTTCGGGATTTTATATATATATATATAATTCCGTCATTGTTGCTTCATTTGCTACTAGAGGGTAGGGCTTAATCCCGTTTCTTTGTCTAAAACCCATGCACGTTGCATCAGAATGATCTAAGGTTCTGATTGGCTGAGAGCTAACTGCAGTTGAAATGCAGAGCTCCCATTGGCTTAGAACCACGCCGCGCATATGACGTCATGAAGTCAGCGCGTGGGGTCTTGATAATAAATACGCCCGAATTTCATAAGTTCGGTCTCTAAAAATTAATTGCCAAGCCGCGTTCCTGATTCAAATTATCGATTGCCTTTCAGTGGGAAAATTCGAAATTTGGTAAGCATAATTTTAGAGCGGTATTTTATTTAATTTTTCTAGACCTAGGCCGATCAGTAAAGTTTCTGTGGGCAGTTTAAGTTTAATGTTAATTCTTAACGCCAGAGCCATCAAATACTGTCTTAGTGATAGAGTTTAGGAACTTAATAGCTCCATGTATTTCCTTGTTGAAGGAATAGCGGTATGGTTAAAAAGTTGAGATGCCACGGACGTGCTTTGTATTTATTGCAAAGTGGGTCGGGAGAGAAACCCGCATCTCTGTCGTAGGTAAATGTACAGAATAGCGGGAGTCTGTGTATTTGTGATTTTATTGAGAATGTAATGCTACAAGTTATTTATATTATATAGTTACCCATCTATCTGTAAGCACGGGAGTGATAGAGGTATTAATTGGAGCACGTGGGTGCTATCAGTTAATGTGTATTGTTGCACGAGCACGTGGGTGCTATCAGTTAATGAATATTTATGCAGGAGCGCGTGGTTGCGAAACTGCGGCACCACGTGGCTGAATTACGGGGTTTTCATTGTATAACTTTTGACGGCAAGCAGATGCTGGCGTAAACTGGTTATATGTTATTGTGGGTGCATTGTTGGTCTGTGTAGTCAGACGACGTGAAATGTAATTTTAAAGGGAATTATTTTGTATTACATTTTAGGTGATCTAATTTTTCTGAACGGGATATTGATGCCTAGAGATATTTTATTTTGTGTTAATCATTATGGCTGCATGTTGTCAGCGCGAGAAGTGGGCCTTAGTATTTTTGGACAGGTCAGTCCTCAGTGTGAAAAACGGTTGTGGTTGTAACCAGTCAGGCAGAACCCTAGGTCAGACGATCTGGGTCAGCCATTGTTTATTTTGGGCTCAGGTAGAGATGGGAGAGAAGGGAGCTCAGTGGGGGAGCGGACTTTGTTGGCATGATTTTGTATGGTAATAGGCTAACGGGGAGTTATATGTTATTAGAAATGTATTATTTACGTGTTGTTTAGCTGTTGTGTTTTTTTTGTCTAACAGCAGGTAGCGCGGCTTTTTTGAGGGGGCAGAGCGGAAGTTGCAATAACTTCCTCCCGGCAAAAAGATTGGCATCTCAGACGCAGGGTTTGAGATCTTGCCAGAGAAGGACGAAGAAACGAGAACAAACCCGTTTTTCCAGGCAGGGGAAGACCTTTCTCTAGTGGAAATAGCATTCGTGGGAAAATCCATGAGCGCTAAGCTCGTTCTGTTACACACGCAAAATTGGCATGCTGCCAGCGTTGTCGTAATTATTTCACTTCGTCCCGGCCAAAATAACGCCGAAGGCCTGAACCCATAGGAGGGAGAGGGCAGGTAACTCCAGAGGTGTTTGGAGAAACCAGCTACCTATTCCAATTTCCAGAATCCAGTGGGGTTCTTTTTTTTAAACCTTAGTCATCAGTTCCAGAATGGTGGAGAGAGAGAGGGTGACAATACTCTCCACAGAAGTCGTCGCAGTGTTGTCCCAAGTATAGCAGATGACAGCTGCTGACGTTTTTTAGACGTGTTAATTGTGTAGCAGTGTGCACGAGATTTCAGGATAGGCTGTGTAGAACCAGAGTCTGCGCAGAGTTGGTGTAGACACTTTGTAGTTGTTCCAGCTGACTGTGCACTTAACATTTAATTTAGAATAGTTGTTGAAGTGGAGAATTGACATCTGAGACCCCACCTAGGGCAGTGTGGTTTATTTTGTTTAATCCTAACTTCTGTCCCCATACAGGTTGCCTTTTTGAGGGAGAAGGGTTGGGGTTGATGCATTTTAACTGTGCTTGATTGTTGTTTTCAGGTGTGCATCCTCGCACTTTATGTATGGGACATGCATATGTTTGTTTGTTTATAGGTGTATAATAAACTTGTATAAATTGTAGCTGGCATCAGTCATTTCATTTAGTACAGTAGCTATATGTTGTCTGTATCTTGGTGTTTGTGAATCTTAATTGTACCTTATCCCCATAGGGTAGTTAGAGGTGGTTCGAAACTATAGCCAGCAGAAACGTTCGAAATGGCGAGGAAAGAGTCAAATCTAGGTTCTCAACCTCGGGGCCAATAGTTTCACTTTCACATATGCACTATCATTTTCTTCAAAATCTAATTTTCCAGTCTTCCTTCTCACTAGTGTCTTGTCACTATATGTAGACAGTCTCTAGTCCTAAATCCATTTCGTGACAAGTACAAAGAAGCTAAGTAAAAATTAATTCATTCGTTACCAATCACCTCCCTAAGAAGCATAGGCCTTCAACAAATGTTTGCCCTTCCCTGCCCTTTCCTGTGCCTTCCACTTATGATCTTTCCCTGTCTTCTTAAACCTTTTCATTGCTGCCTCCAGTTCTTTTTTCCTCTGTGTGTTTTTCAGTCTACTTCTACCTCTCTTACTTTGGGGAATTCCAGAATAAGGACCACTTTGTAATGCTATCAAAAGGTTTCCTCAATGTGTGCCCTTTCCATCCCAGCATCCTCTTTTAACTCTTGTTCCACTGTGGCACCTGTCTGGTTCTTGTCAACAGTTCCATACTATTAATTCTGTCTTACCATTTCAATCTTTCTATTCTATGTAAGCACCCATTTATGAAAGTCTGTAACTTCTTGGTTGTCATGTTCTCCATGTTTCAGAGCCATACAAGAGGACTGCCTTAACATCTGAGTTGAAGATTTTGATTTTTTTTCTGTTGGGCTTTAATCATTTCATTTTCATATACTTCCAAAAGCAACGAAAGCTCATCTAGCCTTTTGTATTCCTATAGTCTTTCTCTTCCAATGACATTTTCAGCATGGTTGAATCTGCTAGGTGGACTCAATTCCCACTAACACAGTTCTTGTGCTTGATGAGACATGCCCACCAGTCCACCACATCACAATGCCTGATCGACTGATTGATACAAAATTATGACATCAAGTACCTACCAAACATTTGCAGCCACAGAATCATTCTGGTAAGTCCAGACATGAGTCTTGTAAATTGCCTCCCCATTCACTTTCAGCCATGATCCAATCTGGCGCAGTCTTTCCTCATAAATTGGTGCAATTTCTCCATAAGACGTTGGGCCAACATTGATAAGTATGTTTCCGCCAAGACTGAAAACAGCATGATACACATAGCATCAATACTGAGACATTACACGTGAGATGGAACATATTTGACAAGGAAACAAAAAAAAAACATATTAAATTTTAATTGCAAAAGGTTAGTGATGAATAAGTTTATTTATAGTAAACTTGTTAACCAACTTCTTTCAAACAGCAATAATTCAGATATGTACACTGATCTAGACTTACCTGAATGTTGTAACTAACTGCTCTATTCATAACCCTCCACTCCCAAAGGAGCATAGGCCTTCAACAAACACATGCCAAGTCCTCCTGTCCCGTGCCATCATCTCAAGTTCTTTCCATGTTCTCCTCATCATTTTCGCCTCTGTTTCCAACTCTCTTCTCCATGTACTTCTTGGTCTTCCTCTGCCTCTCTTGCCCTGGGGGTTCCAGAACAAGGACTGCCTTGTAATGCTATCAACAGGTTTCCTCAGTGTGTGTCCTATCCATCGCCATCGTCTTCTTCTCATCTCTTGTTCCACTGGCACTTGTCTAGTTCTTGTCATCAGTTCCAGTTCTAGTAGCTCTTCAATTGTGTAAATATCTGGTAGCCGAAATAAAATTTAACACAGTAATTGCAAATAACACAGAAAGCACTCATTGAATGGGAAGCTGTTGGACCCAGAATAATAACAGCTACTTTCAAAACAGCTAAAAAGAAAATTCATGTAAATGTCATCCAATGTTATGCACCAACTAATGACAAAGAAGAGTCTGTGAAAGAAGCATTTTATACTAAACTACAGGAAATTATGGATAAAGTAAAAAGAAGAGACATCACAATTTTGATGGGTGACATGAATGCAAAGATAGGTACAGTCAACACCGGATTTGAAGAAGTCACATATATGCATAAACAAGAAGTTTAGATCATCATTGCAGGATGTAAAGGTATATAGAGGAGCAGATGTGGCATCAGATCACCATCTTCTGATAGCCAAAGTAAAAATGAAACTCAAGAGATATGCAACAATGCAAAAATTATAGACAACAGTATAATGTAGGACAGCTAAGAAATCAAGAAACAAGAGATAAATTTGCGGTCACAGTATCCAACAAATTCCAAGTGCTCCAACAGCTGGAAGAGGTAGAGAATACAGAAGACTATTGGCAGCAGGTCAAAACTGTATGGAAGGAGACATGTGAAGAAATACTGGGGAAAAGGGAACGACAACAAAAAGCATGGATAACAACAGAAACCATCAATAAGATAAAAGACAGAAAAAACAAGAAAGCAGAGTTAAACACAAGCAAAACCAGAAGTTCCAAAGCCAAGGCTCAAGAAGTGTACACAGAAGCAAACAAAGAAGTAAAAAGAAGTATCAAAAGAGACAAGAGGAAGTATATTGAGGAGTTGGCAAGAGAGGCAGAAGATGCTGCAGCCAAAGGAAATATGAGAGAACTGTATAGCAGCACAAAGAAGCTAACAGGGAAATACAAGCAAACAAGTTGCCTCATAAAAGACAAGAATGGGAAACTGCTCAGCAATATACGAGAGCAAATGAAGAGGTGGACAGAATATTTTGGGGACATTCTCAATAGACCAGCTCCACAAAACCCGCCGGACATCCAGCCAGCAGAAGAAGAGCTACAAATTAACGGTGAAAGACCAACGAAGGAAGAAATAAAGAAAGCCATAAAGCTTCTAAGAGATGGAAAAGCGTCTGGACTGATGGCATTCCAGCAGAGGCCATCAAAGCAGATATCGACACGGCTACAGAGATGTTATATAAATTACTTGGTAAAGTCTGGGAAAAGGAAGAGATACCAGCAGAATGGAAGGAAGGATATCTGGTTAAGTTGCCTAAGAAGGGAAATTTACAAGAGTGCACAAATTATAGAGGAATAATGTTACTATCAGTGCCAGGAAAAGTATTAAACAGGATTATCCTTGAGAGATTAAAAGAGTCCATAGACAAGAAACTGAGAGATGAACAAGCAGGTTTTCGACAAAACAGATCATGTACAGACCAGATAGCCACTTTGAGAATAATAGTTGAACAAAGTCTGGAATGGAATTCACCACTATACATCGGATTTGTGGACTACGAAAAGGCATTTGACAGTGTAGACAGAGAATCACTTTGGAAATTGTTGAGGCATTATGGAGTTCCCCTGAAGATCATCAATTTAATAAAGAAAACATATGAAGACATGACATGCAGAGTTCTTCATGAAGGACAGCTTACAGAACCGTTTGGGATAAGAACAGGAGTGCGACAGGGATGCCTCTTGTCTCCATTTCTTTTCTTGCTGGCAATAGATTGGGTTATGAGATCATCGACAACACACAATAGAAATGGAATCCAGTGGACTCTGACTAAGCAGTTGGATGATCTGGATTTTGCTGATGACTTGGCTCTTCTGTCCCATAGCCGTAATCAGATGCAGGACAAATTGAAAACACTCGATGAGAGGTCACAGCAATTGGGTCTGAAAATACACAGGGAAAAGACAAAAATAATGCGAATAAATGCAGGTAATGATAACAGGGTTGAACTTGAAGAAACACCAATACAAGATGTAGAATCATACACATATCTTGGCAGTAATATAGACAAAGTTGGAGGGACAGACAGCGATATCAAAATAAGAATACAAAAGGCAAGAGGAGCTTTCATTGCATTGGGAAATATATGGAGATCAAGAGAAATAGGATCCAACACGAAAATAAGAATCTTCAACTCAAATGTGAAGTCAGTCCTATTGTATGGCTCAGAGACATGGAGAACAACAAAGACAACAACCAAAAAGCTACAGACTTTCATAAATGGGTGCTTGCGTAGAATAGAGGGATTAAAATGGTATGACAAGGTTACCAAGGTGGAACTGATGACAAGAACTAGACAAGTGCCAGTGGAACAAGAAATGAGAAGAAGACGATGGCGATGGATAGGACACACACTGAGGAAACCTGTTGATAGCATTACAAGGCAGTCCTTGTTCTGGAACCCCCAGGGCAAGAGAGGCAGAGGAAGACCAAGAAGTACATGGAGAAGAGAGTTGGAAACAGAGGTGAAAATGATGAGGAAAACATGGAAAGAACTTGAGATGATGGCACGTGACAGGAGGACTTGGCATGTGTTTGTTGAAGGCCTATGCTCCTTTGGGAGTGGAGGGTTATGAATGAATTGCAAATAAAAAATTTCTGGTAAACTTGTTACCCCACTTTAATGAAACAGCAATAATTCAGAAACTCACAATGACTTCCAGACTTACCTGACAGTTTAACTAATTGCTCAAGTAGATCTTCAATAGCGTAAATATCTGCCATTCAAGATAAAATATAATGCAAAACTGTAAAAACAATTTATGGCAAACCTGTTACCCAACTTCAACACACACACAAAATTAATAATTTATAAATTGACAAAGATTTACAAACTTACCTGACAGTTGTAACCAACTGCTGTAGCAGCTCTTCAATTGTGTAGATATCTGACAGCCGAGCATTGGCTCGGTATCCCCATGAATATCTATCAATGGTCATGCAGTTCTCTCACTTGTGAGGAACAAGTGTACCTGTAAACATAATGTGTTTTCTAACAATAATGTTTGGAAAGACAAGTATAATGATAGCTGTCTGATATAAAATGTAATAAAAGTTATTGATGAAATGTTATATTACTTTTTAAACTAGTTATTTTACTACAGTTCCTATAACTATCCACCAATAGGAAACTGATGGAAGCAACCATGCTAATACCAGCTGAACATGAGATGGGGAAAAGGTGCTGGAGAGAATACACCAAGGAAAGATATTGATTTAAGCAGAATGTGATGGTAAACTGCAGAGAGACAATTAAGGACATTCAGTAATTTAAACAGACTATGTTGGTAAACTGGAGAGAGAGGCTATTAAAGATTTAAAGTAAAATAAACAGACTATGATGGTAAACTGGAAGGAGATGATTAAGGATATACAGTAAAATAAACAGACTGCATTGGTAACTGGAGAGAGATTATTAAGGACAGACAGTAAACTACACAGAAAATGATGGTAAATGGAGAGACTATTAAGGATATTCAGTAAAATAAACAGACTATGTTGCTAAACTGGAGACAGACTATTAAGAACAGATAGTAAATTAAACATAAGTATTTAAACCAATAAAACAGTATTGAATCAGTTTTACAAATAACGGTTAACAAGAAACAAGGGACGTTTTGGGTATTACCCTTCGTCAGCCACAAACAGGTGACAAAGACAAAAATTACATATATGCTAGGTACTACAAAAACATACAATGATAAGAAACATACACAAAATGGGCGATACAAGCAGATGAAAAAAATAAACACCAACAGTAATGAGTGAAAAAAGAACAATAATAATGCAAGAAAATCGTAAAACCTAAAAGAAATATCGAAACAAGAAATTAAATAATCAACGAAATGAAAAAAAGAATGAACAAAAATATGGAACAAGTAAAAGTTCGCTTAGCTAAATCCGAAGATGCTTGGAAAAAGAAGACCGTAATACTCCGTTCAAGTAATCTCAAAGGAAGTGATGTATAAGATACAAAAGGATACGAAATGAATCAAATCCAAAACAAAAGAAGATCGGAAAAAAACTACGAATAAAGAAGAATGAAAAAGAGAAAAAAGCTATCAGAATTTATGCAAAATGATGTTGAACATAAATACCTTCAGGAGATAAAACGCCCATTTGAAAAATAAGACGATTCTCCAATGAAAAGCGAGTCTGGTTATCACCGACACATGACAGGAGGGCAGTAACATGAATATCAGATTTACCTGAATGGTCAGGCCTATTAAAATGAAGGGCCACTGGTAAATGTTTGCCATGAGAGATGTCATTCAAGGTTTCTGGATTCGCACATGAAAGACTCTCTAATGATAAATTTTCCTTCTGGAAAAGTGACTGTCTGAGTTTGGAGTACAAACGGACAGCTCTTACATACATATACAGTGTTGGCACGGTTTAGTACCAAAGTATGAAGGACTAGTATGTCGCAAGCGACTGTATACAAGAATATCCCTAAAATTCCTATCCCTACGATATGCCACCAAAGGTGTATCACGAAACAACTCTCTGGTATCAGGATCAGAGTGGAGAATAGGCAGATGTCGAAACAGAACTTTCTTCACCGCCAGACAGTGAGGATGGAAAGTTAGAACTAGTTTGAGCCTGTCAGATTGGACAGAAGGTTTAGTAGTGAGTGCCATCTGACGAGTGATGCGTATGATACGATTAAGAGCATCAGATAAAACATGTTCTATATATATATATATATATATATATATTATATATATATATATATATATATATATATAAATATATATATATATATATATATATATATATATATATATATATATATATATATATAATTGTGTGTAATTATAATAATTAATCCACTGTGCAATACGATGTGTAGGAATGGACTGTGTATTCTGATGAAACTTACAGGCTCATGTGTACTTCTAGAGGCAAAGCCCGCCTTCTGAAATAATTAAAATATTGAGAAAGATGGCTAATTGTGTCTGTAAGTTGGGACATGTATTTAAAGAAGTATTTCTTGAATGGAAGGAGACACCTGACATGAACATAAAGAAGGATGAAAGGGATTGAGCCACAGTATCGTTTGACATATTGTTAAATAGTTTTACTCACAACCAAATTATTGTAGGGAGGCGAATCATGGGGAAAATACGTATAATTAAGAAAGTTAGTTGCTTATCCTTTACAGGACGTGGCAATCAACCCCAGCTTTTATTGGCTGTTTGTGATTTTTCTAGGCAATTTTTTTCATTCAGTAGTTTGCCATTGCTTTCTGAATGGTACGGCGCTTATACCATTGTTAAAAATCCACACAAAGCGATCTGCTACCAAACCGCCTGCAGCAGGTTTCGAACCTGGTATATCTGGATTACGAAACTGCGTTCATATCCATTAGGCCACAGACGCCGACATATAATTAAGAAGGTAGAAGGAAATTGTGATCAATTTGAATTGAAATGATTGTTGATACCTACACTATACCTTGTGCTTCTGCTGCAAGCTTATCTGAAACTGTCTATCGTCCCCATCTGTGTCATAAGAGGGGTATGGATAGAAAATACAGGGATTGCGTTTGAATTTATTGCAGGTTTAATCCTTTAACCAAAAGTTTCAAAAAACCAGAGCAGGCTGCTCTTATTGAATGTTACAACGAATGCAGTGCCAGCCATTGCGTATGTGACTACTGGAACGAGTTCAGATGAATCATATATCCAGCATCTAACGGGAGCCATCTGCAGTGACCAAGTTAAGTTGCATAGAGAAACTGTGCAGCTTATCCAGTGTTAATAAAAACTAAAAAACGCATCCAGTTTGTGATGACAAAACTAGTATAGTGTTTCTATAAACTTATAGTACTAATAATAAACAATCATATCAGTGAACAATCAAGCAAGTGAAAGTTGTCTACAAGATGATAGACATTTTGAACCAAGAGATAAACATTTAACTACTATTATTTATTTAATGTTGTAAAATATTTGAGTTTAACCCTTTTCAAACAGAAAAGAGAAACTGTTTAATTAAATTGTACATATTCACCAGAAGACTTTCTTAGATTCTTTAAGTTGAATTACAGTTCTTGTTGGTGAATATAGATATATAAATTACCACTAGCAGAGTCAGAAACATATTAAATACCATAATCACAGAGGCGGATCAGGAGAGGTAGCAGTTAGAGACTCACAGTACTACATAACCATCTTCTCTGGGAACTTACATAGCTTGACCCTACCTTTGTGTCTATACACCCTTACTCTCTGCAGAGAAGGGGGTATTACTGATAAGACCAGACTCTTATCTGGCACTATCCTGGTATCATCTGATACACCTTTATGTCCAGGATATCTTATTCTTTATAACATCTAAACCTCTCGCGACACTGAAATAAGGCTATCTCGGACAGAAAGTAATTTAAACAATGTTAACTCGAGACAAATTATCTAGGATAGACAAAAATTTACAAGGACAGTGTTGGTAAACTGCAGACTATCATGGACACGCAGTAAATTTAGTAACTTATCAATGATAAGTAGCAAATTAAATAGACTGTATGTAAACTGGAGAAAGACTATCACGGATAGATACTAATTTAAACAGACTGTGTTTGTGGCAAAAGGATCCAGAAAGAAAGCTGAAAAATAAGATGTAATGTACTAGTTTATAAATGAGTGAACATGAAAATTAATGAGACAAAGATGGACCGACAACGACCAAAATGGCAACATTCCACTTTCTGTCACAGTGTTTTTTTTTAACTCTTTCAGTACCAAGCAAAAGAGTGGGTTTGGCTCAAACAAAAATGGCCACCAGTGTATTTTTATTGTTGTTGTTTGGAAATAATTTTTTTTTAAATGTTCACATGCATAAATTTCTTTGTTGTTGAATATGAACATAAAGGTAAATAGGTGTACATTACTCTTGTGCTGCAAGTATAAAAGCTTTCATTGAAAAAAAAAAATTGTTATCCAAGGTAAAATGGAGGCTGAAAGAATAAGCTGGTGAAAAATTAGAGCAAAAGTATTCACTCTAATTCTTCTAGAACTGTTCCTCAAGAGAATATCCAAGGGTAAAGTTTCAAAATGTCACAAACAGAAGTATTTTAACAAAGAACAATCAGTTTTTAGTCAATAAACACTCAGGAAATTGTTAATTTCACAGATTACAACAACAGGTTACATAAACAATAACGAGTTACATGTGTGTAAACAGAGGAAATTTCAGTTTATACATCAGAAAGAGGGGAATACAAATATTATTTACACATGAATGCTATGGTTGTTATATAAGAAAATGATTGTTAGTAACTGCATCTTGTGCATAATATAAAATTCTATCAATTAAAATTATTAGTTGTGTAAGGTAAAATGGAGGCTGAATAAGGAGATGAAACAGTAGGTAAATTAAACAAAATTATATATTATTACCTTGTTGGAACTGCTTCTCTCCTGAAGATTAAATAATATCCATAGGAAAACACAAAAGGTCACTCACAAATATATTCACATAATTTTTTTTTTTTTTTTTTTAACGTACTACTCGAGGCGAAAATCTCCAGTTAGTATATCTAACCTGAGACTGATTTTTACATGAGTATCCCTTGTTTCCCCTGTACACTTACAGGTGTCCACTCGCTATTCAGGCAGATACTTGCCGTCTTCAGAGGGTACCCGTATGAGCTGAGTCGGCTCAGGAGCCGCCAGTCCCTGGTCGATGACACTCTTTCAAATGTTTTCGCCCAGGGCTCGAATTAATCCAGTCCAAGTCCCGGTCAACGACACTTTTTGAAATAGCCCACCCGAGCTTGAACCTGGATCACCTGATCGCCAGCGCAGTGTGGTAACCATTACACCAGTGCAGCTCACTACATAATGTATAAACATTACTTTATCATGAAATTTAACAGAAAAAAAGTCACTAGCATTTTAAAAAAAATGGAAATTTCAAATTATATCAAACGTTATCAGAAAAGGGAATAGAATCTATTATTTACAAAGCTTATTCATTTCTGGGCAGACCCTATATATACATTTGCTTATGATAAGCTACAAAAAAATGTATTGTACAGAGGTGGGGTGTACCCGTGCATCATACACACACATATCTTGATCTGCGACAACTTCCGTTGGCGCTACAATTAACACCTATTCTGTCCTTTCCAGCATATTCCACTAGATGTCTGGCTCCAATCATCCGTTCCACTCCATTTCCTTCCATGGAGAGTTTAGAATTTTTTTGGTGGACAATCTATCACACCATCCGGTGTTAGCTGTGCAGCTTCTTTGGACAGATCCTCAATCAAACTTTGTTTAAAATCTTGCAGTGTGAGTTTCTTTTTTTGTCACGCCTTCCTGACACAAATTGTATAGAATGTGGGCATTGACCTGTGTTACTTTAATCATCCAGTGGTAAATCTTCTTCTACCACTTTCTGGTTGTGCATACTGTAGTAACCAACCATTTGATCCATCCAGTCACAACCATTCATGCGCATATTGTAGTCATCAACTACATATGACTTCGTAACTTTTTAGTCCCGTGCCCTTCTCAGCCATTGCAACAGCTGATTTAGTTGAAACAAGTATGCAGGGCTTTTTTATCTTTCCAGGCAACACATAATGTTGTATTTTCTGAGTCCAAAAACCACTTCATCTCTTGATGGCCAAGCTTGAGATTTTTTATTTCAGGAGGGAAGCCAACGCGGTTGACATTCATGGTTCCTGTATAATTATAACTGTGCAAGCAGATATTCAATCACAGCATTGAATGAATGAAATCTATCAGCAAAAATATGATGCCCTGATCTCAGTAGCTTCAAAAGAGTGCCAAAAACTTTCACGGCATGAGCAGAACTGGGATCTAGGCCATATTCTTTCCAAAATAAATTTTCGAATTGAAAACATAGTCTGCTGCCGAATCACAGTCCAAATGTTTTGATATGATACTTGTGGGGCTTAGCTGCATTGAACTGTTTGTGCCTAAACCTACCTTTCCATCCTATAACCATCTCATCAAAACAAACCTCTTCAAATGGATAGAAAGCATTCTGAAATTTTGTCATTAGCATCTCAACAAATGGCTCAATTTTAGCTGCGTCCTGATCTTCTGGTTCACAAACATGCAGTATGCTGTGATAAAACAGTTTGAAAACGATTTCTTGAAAACATCTCATGGTACCAAGGTGTATAAACATTTCCTGCAATGCGCCAGTAGTCCTTGATTTTTTTTATCTTCGAACTAGTCCCATTGCAATCATTACAGCTGTAAACTTGAGCCATTCATAATAAATGTGTGGTGTCCATGAAGCAAATAAAGAATACTTTCTAAGTGGGTCGTTTGTTTCAACATCTTTTGCTGCATAGGCATTAATGCTGGTTATTAATGTGCTAACAACAGCATCATCCACGTAAAAGTTTTAAAAATCAAGATGCTTGCAAACTATACAGAGCTGGATTTATGTTCTGTCTAGTCTGGTGGAAAGTAAAATTTGCTTTAGTTTCTCCAGTCGCGACTGAAAGCCAAACCAAAGTGTTGGTGTTGTTAACAAAATCAACATTACCATCCCTCCCGATTCTTTTTCTTTTTGGCTCAGACATAGTTGAATTTATTCCAGTTGGATTTCATGGTCCTGTCTCCATAACTTCATTGTCGACATAAGACCTTCCATTATCATTCAGTGTCAGATGACTAAATATCAGGCTCCTGCTGAAAATCTGAATCGGTTCCACTACTATCTGAATAACTGCTACAATCTGAATTAATATCACTACCCTAAATTTCTTCAAATAACTTCCTAGCTTGATCTGAAGTTAATCTACGAGGTCTGCCAGAAGTAGTGGGCATGTCCACTTTAACTAAAGAAATATGCACTTTAAAAAAAAATCAGAAATTGATAACCAAACACAGCGACATGTATCTCTCAAGGCAAAAATGGACGCTGTTCCTGTCGGAAATGACCTTTTAGGTTGTTAAAATTGAAAAACGGCTCTAGAAACAAAACAAAACCTACAATCCAGTATACTGCCGATCGATTCCTACCCCCAGTATACTGTGGCTTGGGACTTAAAGAGTTAATTTACTTTTTTCTTAATCAATATTACTGGTTGGTCTTGTCATTAACAATAAAATGAAATATTTCTGAACTACAGGATGCTCAAATTTTTTTTACGTCAAACCCAGGGACAAAAATGTTTTGCTCACATTGAAAGTCGGAAATTTTTATTCAACTTTCATGTAAAATTGTTATGGCTAGCGGTAAACCAAAACTTGTTTTAGCTGATCTGTTACTGTGCTACTTCCTTTTCTTTTTTTAATTAAATTTCATTAAAAACGAGGGTTGTTGAGTCTGCCTAAACATTTTTCAACTCAGACTCTGATATCTGAAATATTATAACCAACTTTGACTCCAAACTCCTGATTACAACTCAAACTAGCTTTTTTTTACTAGCTATGGCTAGTAAAAATGGCATAAAATTAGAACTTCACACCCTGTTAAAAACCTATGGCACTTTTTTTTAAACTATATATTTCATTAAACTAAAATTTTTATTAAGTTTTATACATAAAAAAGTGCTACCTAACAACTAGTGTAAAAATAAATCTTCATTCCTCCCCCTACAAAAATGAGTAAGTAAAATGCACTGTTACCTTGCCAGGAGAGGAATGAATATCAGTTACTTTAAAACCTAATGATACAAATGTAGACCACACAAAGCAGAGGAATTTACGAAGCATTTTTCACACTTTAAGTGTATATCATTGTTCAGAAAATACTATAACTTAAATAATGTTATTACCAAACACTAACATTCACAAGCTTGTTACGCTGCTAAATATTTAAGCGCACCATGTTAGGCAGACATATGAAAATATAAAAACAGTACCTGGGATATAGTGGTCATCACAATCCCAAAATCCTCCATGCTTACAGCGAGTATTGTTCCCCCATCTGTCATTCACAACAACAGTGTCCTTCACTGGACTGAAATATGAATAAACTTGTTGATATACTTTTGAACCAACTCTCGTGCAGGTGATGAAAATGTTGTCGTTCCTAGATGCCTAAAAAACAATATGCTGTGGCATGCTCTGGTATATTTTGCATTCATTTTTTTGGCCTCCTTGCAGGAAGACTTCACCAAAGCATTCATGTCCTCTTACAGTGGTGGTTTCCGAAGCACGTTGCACAGCTGGTGGTCATATAAAGATGACTCAAGATACTCTGCACAGTCATTCAAAAGACGTACAGTACTTCAAGTAATTCAACTAAGTCATCCAAGATGGAAAAAGGTCAACTATTAAGGAGGTTTTTGATGCAGCTCACATAAATTTTTCTTCTAGGAAAACCTCTAGACTGGGCACTTGAAATGTTGAAACACTAAGAGAACAAGGGAAAGCTGCGCAAGTAGCAGTAGAAATGAGAAACTATAAAACTAACATTCTGGGTTGTGTGAAATATGGTGGAGGGGACTTAAAAATGGAAGACATACAGAATACAGGTGAAATAGTGCTTTCTCCAGGATATGACAAAGAAAGCTCATGTCTTAGCAAAAGTGAGGCTCTAATGCTGTCAAAGGAAGTGCAGAAGGTACTCATAGACAAGCACAGAAACTAATATCAGCAAATTCAAAACTGCCAAAAGGAAAAATAATCCAATTTTATGCACTGATTTATGAGAAAGAATCTGTGAAAGGTTCATTTGACAGGCTGCAACACATCATGGATAAAAATAGAATTAAAGTCTACACACAAGAGCTCTTATCTATAAATACACTACATTACAGCAAGTCAGCTAATTATCCCCAGGAGAAATATGCGAGTGTATCTGGTGATGATGGATATACATCTCATACCCGCTTTGAAAGATTAATCAAAGATTTTGATTAGCTGGCTATTATATTGTGATCTGTGATAGAATGCAGGGAGGCTGACACTGCTAAAGCAGCGATTCTGTATTTTGCTCTTCAGAACTTCACTGCCGAGCAGTCTCAAGCTAAAAAGATTAACATAGATCATAATCAAATTTACGTCAACCTTTTCATGTTTGTTTTTATACATGATCATCATCAACGACCTCCTTTTTTTTGCTCCTGAAACATGGAGCCACCACGGCAGCTCATTACCTTACAGGAAGCCTGCATAGAACATTCACATATTCTTACAGCAGTGGTTTCTGTAGCAATTTGTTTTATGTGATTAGGTTGCCATCCTCACATACAACCTCATATAAGTCACCCTGAAAGAGCTGTTGTCCTATTCTTTCTTTGTATCTTCAGACACCCTCCCTGGGTTTTATATACGACATGATCTCCTAAGTCACCATGCATGGCAGAAATTAACAATGAACATCAGAATGAAACAAAATGGCGTTATATACAACAGATAAATGACAATTCAAACTAATTACCTCTCATTATAGAGCCAGGCAATAAACTCAGTGGAGTTCCAGTATGTATCAGGAGCCATCCACTCTCCATCTGACCACACGATATCTGGCTTATACTTGTTCACCAGTTCAAACAGTTCTGGCATGGTCTTGGACTGTTTATAATTTTATTAAATCGGGAAATTTACAAAACAAATACTGCTTTGTGTGACCACGAGCTAAATTTATACACATGTGTGAGTGTGTGCATATGTGATTAACTGATTTTGAGCTATCTCTAAATGATGAAAAATGAGCCTAGATTAAATGGCTGAAAATGTTTTATGTGCACTCCATTTTAGGCTTAAGAAAAAGAATATGAAAATTGATATTTGTCTATTTTCTTCACTTTTTTAATCTCCTTAGTTTAAATAAATCAAAATTATTTGCCTGAACATATTCTGCACAGGTCTATTTCATCTATGAAAACTATTTCTTTTAGACATTGTGCTTTTTCCTATGAATAAAACCATGAATTTCTCAAAACTGTTTTATGATAATAATTTTATTGTAACTTGCTTATCAGTCAACATAAGATTTGACACTGATGATGCTTTACACTGCATGAAAAAACTTTTGTCATTTTAAATTTATATTATATCAGAATTTTAATCACTGCAAATGATGCTGTAAAATAAGCAAAATGTGTTATGATTTTAAAACACTTCAGTTCTATATCTTGAAATCTACAACAGTTATTTAAAATCTATCTGAAAAAAAATTGTAAAATGCAATGGTGAGCTTCCAATTCCAATTTTTCGCTTACAACTCAAACATTTTAAAAAACCCAGTGAACTGAAATATAACACAAATCTAATATGGCCACCAATTCCACAGCAACCAATAGAATTATACCATCAAACGCTTTGTTGTCATCATCATTCCCAAGCAGCCTTGGCCTTCAAAAAACTTACCAATCTTCCTGTTCTGAGTCATCAGTTTTCCATGTCGTCTTCATGCCTTTTATGTCTGTCTCTAGTTTTCTTCTCCATATAATCCATGGCCTCTCACTACCTCTCTTACCTTGAAGATTCCAGAACAAGGACTGCCTGGTAAAGCTATCAACAGGTTTATTCAAATAAAAGCAGATGTTGCGTCTCTACTTTGATGACTCTCAATGGTGCAGCCACCTTACTGCACTATTGGATGGACATGAGGTGTAGCATACATATAGGGGTGAAGTGGAAGGGAAGCAAACCCATAAAAATTGATTGCTGAAATGGGATGTGTCGGGCCAAAAGGCGCAGATATTGCAGCCTAGCTGTAAACTATGACACAACGTACTTACCACTCAAAACTAACGGCCAGCATTGTAAGAGATATATGGCTGAGAACGAACGCAAACAAACAACAACAAACAAACATAGCACTAAGCAAGAACAAGGAAATTCAATAATACCCTAACAAAATCCTGTGTTTGGTAGTTATTGGCCTGGTCTTGCAGAAACAGAGGATGGAACCATTCAAACATGGAGTGGTAGACGCCAAACTTGATGCTTGTTTTCTGTCGTATAGCGTTGGCCAGATCACCTTAAAAAAAAATAGAAAGAAAGCTACTGAAGCAATACGAAAAAAAGAAATCTACAGGGCTGTGGGAAAAAAAAGAGAATGAAAAGGATAGCCTCCCATGAATAGACAGATTCATCAAGGGACATTCTAACACAAGTGATCAAAAGCAGACAGTAAAGCAGGATATGGGACCTGCAGCATAAAGCTTCAAACCACAAAATCTAATGAGATACTGATGACAACAACTGCAATGAAATGATTTTACAGGGTGGTGCAAAAATAGGTATGATTCTTTACATTTATCTATTTGTTATTACAGAGTAATCAATATGTACAATATACACTGAATACGCTTATAAGAAAACTATATTTGAAACATATGTTAATAAAGTGTACATCTAATCAATCAATACCCTTTAGCTCCCCAAGGAGCATAGGCCTTCAACAAACACATGCCAAGTCTTCCTGTCCTGTGCCATCCGCTCAAGTTCTTTCCATGTTTTCCTCATCATTTTCACCTCTGTTTCCAGTTCTCTTCTCCACGTGTTTTTTGGTCTACCTCTGCCTCTCTTTCCCTGTGGATTCCAGAACAAGGACTGCCTTGTAATGCTATCAACAGGTTTCCTCAATGTGTGTCCTATCCATCGCCAGCGTCTTCTTCTCAACTCTTGTTCCACTGGCACTTGTCTGGTTCTTGTCATCAATTCCACATTTGTGACTTTGTCATAACATTTCAGTCCTTCTATTCTACGCAAGCACCCGTTTATAAAAGTATGTAGGTTGTTTTATTGTGACCTCTCATTGAGAATTTTCATTTTCTCTTGCATCTGATTATGGTTATGGGACAGAAGAGCCAAGTCATCGGCAAAATCCAGATCTAGCTGTTTAGTCAGATTCCACTGGATTCCATTTCTGTTGTGTGATGCTGATGTTTTCATAACCCAATCTATTGCTAGTAAGAAAAGAAATGGAGACAAGAGGCATCCCTGTCTCACTCCCATTCTAATCCTAAACGGTTCTGTAAGTTGTCCTTCATGAAGAACTCTGCATGCCATGTCTTCATAGGTCTTCTTTATTAAGTTAATGTCTTCATGGGAACTCCACAATGCCTCATCAATTTCCAAAGCGATTCTCTGTCTACACTGTCAAATGCCTTTTCATAGCCCATGAATCCAATGTATAGCGGAGAATTCCACTCCAGACTTCTAAACGGTAATAAAATAATAAATCAAATCAAAATGATAAATAAAAAATATTTGTTATTAAAATAATGTGTATTGTATTATCTACTTTTTCACCACCCTGTATTAATATACCTGACCACAAAGTAACTTATATTTGTTCCCTAATATAACTGAGGGACCTTGTGTCTAAGTTGAATGAGGTGTGCCTTGTCAAAACAATGGAAGTATTAAATAGAAACACACAAAATGTAAGGAGCAGTTTCTAAAGCTACTGTAAAACTATTCCTTATATTTCAACGTTAAACTTAACCCCTGAAGAAGAAGCTAGAAAACTGAAATTGCAACTGTTGTGTTGATTTAATACAACGCATGTAAATAATGAAAGGTGGCTGATGTAAAAACTGACAATAGAAAGTAAATTTTTTTCACAAATGACCAATTCACCAAAAACATGGGCTGTTTCTGGGTTATCCTTTGTCAGCCATTGTCATAAACAGGAAACAAAGATAAGAAAAATTGAAAGGCTATGAGAAAATTAACCATTTTTTAATTTCTCATCTTAGTTTTTATGTTAATTATTTTTTTTCCCCCCATAGTATTTCTACATTCCTCGGTAATTTTCTCAAAAGCTAGCCCAAATTTCTCACCAAAAACATAGGATGTATCTGGGTTACCCATTGTCCATCACAGAGCAACTCTGGGAAGGTTAAGATGGCCGGCATGAGGCTGACCACATCACCCCTAGTGTGCCGATAGTAAGAAAATATGGGCCTTACACCATGTTCCCAATATGCCTCAATGGTGTGTAACGTGATCCCTTACCTTTTTACCTTTGTCCATCACGGTAATAAACAGAAAAAAAGAGGCAAGAAATATAGAAAGACTGAGAAAATTTACCATTTTTGTATTTCCCATCTTGGAGTTTTTAATCTGTTAATTAATTTTTATTTTCTTAAAGTTTTACCGTGTGCTAATTTTCTCAAAGCCTTTCTAATTTTCTCATTTTTTGTTTCCTGTCTGTAGCTGTTGAAGGTTTTTTTAAAAAAAAGCAGATACTGTCATAAGGGAGTGAAGGGTTACAGACTTCACTATACCAGGTTCAGCTTTATAAAGTGGGATGCCTAGTTCACAACATCGCTGCCTTTGCCTTTCCCGGCTTATGAGCACAGTCAGGTACCAATTTATAGCTGGGTAAACTGGAGTATGGTGCCACCAGGTTTCAGTCCTGGAATAGTAACTTTGCCATGAAAAGCAAGCAGTCTAATAGCTTAGCCAGTTGGACAAAAGCTAACGCCAAAACGTCCCATGGTTCTAGTCTATTGTTCGTTGGTACAACTGACGTAATATAATTTTTCTTTTCTTTTGGTGTGCTTTCTATATTGTCTTAAACATGGTTTACAATTACATTATTTGATATGAGCTCATCATTTTTTCCCCCACAGTATTTACACATTTATTCAATGCCACTTAAATTTTGAAGTTATAAATTCCGTAGAAATATTTACATCTTATGCAAAGAAATATCCAGCAATCCTAATAAATTTCTTCCCACCCCCCAGTCTTTAAAACAAAAAGAAATAAAAGCATGTTGTCAGACAAACTAGTAGTCGTGGGTTTATCACCATCATCATATGCATATCAATAACAACAATAGCAAGGCTCATTTGCTAGAAGTATGACCACAACTAAAACTAGCTGACATTAAATAATATAATAATAATAAACTCACCACAACACCTGGAACAGGTACTGACCCTTTTAATAAATAGTACACACACCATGAAAATGCAATGCACAATGCAATGAAAGATGCCACATAGCTTGCCAAACACTGTAACTCTATATCATAGCCAAAACTGCCATTGACATAACACTAGTCAGTGACCGCACAATGACTATCGCTCACAAGCGACATTCACTACTGGAACAACGCCATACATAATCGCAATAATCTATCAAAATAATATTCAGGAGGAAAAATCACTAGAATCTTCATTCACAATCTAGCACCTATTCAATACTCCTGAACACATGAAAATCAGCAAGCAATGAACAAAAGTGGCACTCATAAATCCCAGCACAATTGCTGACAAAGGCAACAAAACATTCTCACAGAATGGCAGACACCGCAAGAATGAATATGCGCCTAAAGTCTCCTACCGACTTCCGTTTTTTCAAAAACTCGTCAAACGGGTTTTTTTACAAATGACCACCAGTGTTGTCACTCTTTAGCGTGACCAATATACAATTTCAGCGAATGTCTATTTGCCATAAACCCCCCCCCCCCCCCCCCCCCCAAAATTCAACCCCCCCCCCCCCCCCCCCCCCGCCCCCCCCCCCCTGCCCCATTTAAGAGAGAAAACAAAGTTTTCTTCTACTGGAAGGGTCACGCTCTCAACCCCCTTTGGAGTAAGGGTGAACAAAATGCCGAGATAGCACCTCCTCATGCAGATAAAGAATGCCAGAGTTGATCACCACCTTCTCACTCACTAGACTAAATACAAGGAAACATGTACAAATCCACACCAGGTACTGACAGTCATGAAAAATAACAATGACTGACTAATCCTGGGGTAATCCAAACATAATGCATGTTGCACCAACTCCATATACCTGATTGTCACCAATCAAACACTAAGTTATCGTAATACAATCATTATTTCACAATACAGCTGTAGGTATAATATAGTATAACTACGTATTGAGTACAGCTTCATAGATATTGCCTTTATGGCAACATAAACAATACATTGTATACCATAATATATCATCATACAATACCAATTTAAATAGTCATAATACATTTCTTACATAAGTTCCAATAACTACTTTCTTCAGCAATACCTGTCTCACAGACTACAACTGTCCAACCAACTTCACAACATAGCATAATACAGCACAACCATGCATTGTAAAGCATTATATAATCTCTACAATTTCATAACATGTCATAGTATAACCAAACATCGCAAGAAATCTCACACTCTCTACAAATTTACAAAATCCTCATACTGATATCAGAATAGAACTGGGGGCGTGAGTCAGGCTCTAAGGTTCGGTTCACGTCAACCGAAACATCTTACTGAACCTGAATCCGAAATCTGACCCTAGCTAATGCTGGACTATTAGCAGATGGTTTTGAAGCAAAGACATATGCTTCTGCCTAACTGCCTTACGCGCACCCCAACTATTCACAAAAGTCACCCGTGCCATTTTGGTCTTGTCGCGCAACGGCACTACTTCCACAAATCTAACCTGCGCGACTTCGTCAAATACTCTCCTAAGAGTGCACCAACTAGTATTCTGGGGAATGTTACGCACCCAAACTGTGCGATTATTAGCGTTCGGACCCTTGTATAAGTACCTACTGCTTCTACTCCTATCATTTGGTACTTGTTGCGACTTGCGTCTCCAATGTTCCTTGTGGTCCTCTCCCTTGGGAGTTTGGTGATGCTGAGCCTCTGCTCCAGCCCCACCCTTGGCTTTATGAACTCCCCGTACATTGCCAACGATTAAATCGGCAATGGGATTTTCTAGAACGAATGCGTTCACTCTACCTGTTATGAACGGAGTGTCCACATTAATGCACGCCTGGGGGTAAGACTCTACTTTGCCCCCGAACGTGGTGTGCTTTACAGTTTTGCCTGTAAGGCAGGAGTCATCGATGCATGATTGATGCACCCCAATTGTCGTGCACCCTGTGTCCCTCAACACGGAGACTGGTTTCCTCTCCACCATGCCTTTGTGGAGATCCACCTTGCCAGTCTCATGGACTGCTGACAAACAAGGTGCCGTATGACCACATTGCAGCACTATCCTCTCGTTCGCGTGGAATAGAGGGTGACACCCTGCACAGTCCTCGCTGTTGATAGTATCTAACACAAATGCGGAGTTCACGTGTTCTATTGGGGTAGTGCATATGTCAGCACAATGACCCTTGCCACCACAATTGTTACACATGCGCTCTTTCGTCTTTTCCTCATTGCGTGAACTCTTACCAGAACCGTTTGATGATGACGACCGCGCATCAGAGTCTGACAAACGACTCTCTGAGGAACCACTCCTCTGCTTGTGATGTTTGGTTTTATACAAAAACCGGTCATCGTCCTGAGAGTCTTCAAAATGTACTTGTTTATGCGTTTGGTACTCCCTTTTGTCACTATCGCTATCATACTGTCGGTTTTGCCACCTCTGCCGACTGTTCCTATGAGAACGAAAGTTCCCATAGCTACCTCTACGCGGTTGATAAGGACTGGAGGGCCTCTCATATCTCTGCTCTTGACCCCTGTCTGCCTGAACTTTGCCGACACTGGCAACTAAGTCTTCTGATAGACCCAACTTCTGAATAGGTTTGCCTGGATGGGCCAGGACATAATGGTGCCCCAATTGGGCCATGGACTCAATGTCCTTTGGTTGACGTTCCTGGAAAAACGCAACCAACTCACTGGAACACGAGGACAAAACTTTGTCCCTTAGCACCAAGTCTAGCAAGCCACTAAAGTCCTTTGTTATCCCTCCATTTTGATCCATCTATTCAGCAGAAGTTTGATCTGAGATAAAATCCTCGAAGTCTTGGTCTGAACTAGGCATCACGTTTTTGAAATGCGTCCGGTAGCTGTCAGCAGTCAGACGGAACCTCCGGAGCAGTCTTTCCTTCACTTTGTCATAATCCACCCTTTCCTCCACAGGGAGGCTATAAAAAGTCTCCACCGCGGGCCCCACTAGCAGTGTTGATAAAAGAGATGGCCACTGATCCCTATCAGCCTTATAGGCCACACATTCTTCCTCAAATCTTTCCAAAAAGAAATCTAAACTATCAATTTTATCATTGAAATTTGGTAGATGCAGCCTAAAAGGATGATGAGCCCTACCAGAAGTTGAGTTCTGACCACTCGCACCCACTTCCAGTTTCTTTAATTGTATTTCCTTCTCCATCATCTTCTCTTCCAGAGCTATTCTCATTCTCTCCTTCTCTAACTCTTTTTCTATCTTCTTTTCTTGCAATTCTCTTTCCTCTCTCATCTTCTTTTCTTGCAATTCTCTCTCCTCTCTCATCTTCTTTTCTTGCAATTCGAACTCTCTATCTTCTCTCATCTTCTTTTCTTGCAGTTCTCGCTCTATCTTCTTTTCTTCAAATTCTCTATCTTCTCTCAACTTCTTTTCTTGAAACTCGAATTCTCTCTGTTTCCACTCACTTTCTTCTTTCATCTTCCTTTCTTGTAACTCTTTATCTTCTTTCATCTTTCTTTCTTGTAATTCAAATTCTTTCCTTTTTAGCTCTAGCTCCTCAGCTCAAGCATCTCTTAAAGCATTTTGTTTCTCAATTCTCTCTTTTTCTTCCTTTGCTTCCCTCTCTTTCTTTTCCTTTTCCTCCTTTGCTTCCCTCTCTTTCTTCTCCTTTTCCAGAGCTTTCTGATTCTCGACTGAAAAAAATTCAGCCTTGGCATATTCACTTAGTTCTCTGCCAGTGTACCCACAGTCTTTCCCAATCTGAATGAAGGCCTGTAGATCCATGGTGTACACTTAGAATGCTCACTATTACCTTAGGTATGTATCTTCCAGTACAATTCTTCTTCTTCTTCTTCTTCGTTCATCCTGAAAAGGACGGTGGTTGCGTTGTGTCTGTTTACGCCGTAGCTGCGAAATCCGCACCTTTCGGTCGACACATCCGACTTCTGCATGGCATCTTCTAGGACCGGGCCCGCCCTCCCATTGCGATCCGCGCTTGCTCAGCCAGACTGCACTGCTGCAGACCATCCCCAGGACCACCACGTGGAGGTGGAGCACGGTCTTGACCAGCTCTGGTTCGCTGGTCCTGACGCAGGCAGTCAAGCCAAGAGTCGCTGACTCGTACAATTATTGAACTGTATATATTCCACTTAGGTTAGCAGATAAAGTTCTGCTTACAATAATATTCCGTAATAACAGTAGTAAATAATGATATCACTTCTTCACTCTACACAAATATATATGCATGAAGTAAATACCACCTCGTAGTTTATTGTATAAATATAATTCACCTTTACCTTATAGTATCAATAAAGTCTCACTTAGCCTCTTGGCTATGGTGTCACCAATTGGAAAATTTGGTCTTTCAGACCACTTATTCTCTATTATATCCTCAATCAAACTTACAATAGTCGATAGTTGTATATCACAACTTTCTGATACCTTGACAACAATGTATCAACTTACAACAGTCAATAGTTGTATAATAACAACTTTCTGATACCTTGACACCAATCTATTAACTTAGTCACCAATTAGATTTTCCTTCAGAGTCTTTACTGGCACCCACACTGGTGGTCTATTCAAATAACACTACACTTACTATTACACTCAATAATCTCTGTTAAGCAAGTACTATCTATGGCAACATGAACACAAATGTGGACTACACAGATGAAGAAAACACACACATCACACCACGAAAACAAAATACCAGTCACGAGGAAATAGATGATAGCACACGAATAGAAGAGGAAGATTAATATCTACACTGCGTGACTGAACACTAACGAAAACAAGGCATACCTGTAAATGTATTTACAAGATAGTAAGATGGGACAAGAGAACACGCCACTTAAACAGAATACAAGAAATACTGAATGTACATGACAATATAAATACATACACCACAACTACAGCTAACACCAACAGGGCTTGGAATGTTAAGCAGGGCAGTCGCAGGAAATTCCCTCTGCCAGACTCCGCCACAAAACAAACACCGCCACACCCTAACAGAATCGGTCTAATCCAATCTTTCCCATGAAAGGCCAAAAATGGATTAGGCTCACCACCCTTCCTCCCTTAAATACACCAATACACTATAACACCAAAGAATCTACAAAAACGACACTCAACAATGAGATGCTAGAAGCTAACTCTTGCACCAAGCACTATCTTCACTTCAGTGAAAATAAACTAAGTAAACGAACAGTAGAATTATACTATAATGTATCAAAATATATAATACAGATAATTCCAAACTACAAAGAACACAGAGCAAGATCAAATTAACTAACAATCAACATACATATACACTACGTCATACTTGTACAATAAAGAAATCTCACAACATAAGGAAAGAACACAATAACAAACTGAGAAGCAAATAAAGCAACAGCACTACACTATTCAACAAGTCAAAGTAACTGATAGATAGAATCAGTAAGAAAGACAGACAATAGAAAATTAAATTCTCAGAAAAACAAGAAAATAAGAATATATTACATAATACATAAACATACAAATAATAACTTAACTGAAGCTCCAACGGCGCTTGAGAAAAAAGAATCATCAGCACTGACCATGATGAAGAACACAGTACAAACCAGACTCCACAGTATAGAATGTATAATCCAAAGGAATATAAGTCCAGGAATAGCTTCAGGTAAGTCAAATCTGAGTGTCACGGTATACTATTATCTCACGCACTGACCGCCATATCCTTCAAGGTGTTCCCACAGCACTGTCTATAATATAATGGAAATGTCTACTCATACACAGTTCAGCTACACAGCTACTAACAAAAGTCTTAGGTGAGTCGGCAGGGCACAAAGCACATCTGAATTCACCCATGGTTGGGCAATTCTGAGTTGACAGGCACGTCACTGGCGTAGTCTTAGGAAGGTCACAACAGAGATTCTTCACCCCTGGGTGGGCACATCTAAGAAGCATTGGCAGCACCAGCAGCTCATCATGATGACTTGGGGTACCAACAACCTCTAACCGACTCCTATCAACTACAAACACTCCTACCAATCAACTCTTGCTACCCTAATACCAAGGTAGACCAACCTAACTCCCATCTGACACCAGTGCATGCCGTCTGGGCCCCTAGCTAAATGGTACCAACCCCAAAGCTCCACTGCTCCACCTGCATCAACGTCGCCAACAACCAAAAAACTCAGAAATGTGTCAAACTTTTCCGTCTGACGCACACTGTAACAATAGCCTAATACTTTGACAATCGTACTTAACCCTGCCAAGAAACCATAACAAACAACTTGAAACTTAACTACATCTTATTTTACCAGGTATAACTGAAACATACTGAAAAAATAGCCATTACCGCTCTGATACTGAAAAGTAGGTCAGAGCCCGTGAACGAGGTCAGGTCAAAGACCGTAAACAAGACACTAACAGATCGACACACACTAACCCTACACTGGACACTGAAACGTAAACAACTCAGTCCTGTGAGTTGACGGCAAATATGAAGGCGCCAACACAGTAGCTTTACCAACCTTCTAACACTCTGTGTGTACAATAAATTATGGCCTAACTATAGCCAACACCGACTCTAAGGCCTTATTAACAAATGATATCCAATCAATACCAATAATCAATAGCTGGGAATAACACTATAACATACCAGCCTCCATGGCCAAAAGAATAGTCCGCAATAAATATCATCAAGATATTATCAAATTAAAGGCTCACGGCCTTTAGGCTCACCTTAAAAAATCGGATGATGCCCCAGAATGTCAGACAAACTAGTAGTCGTGGGTTTATCACCATCATCATATGCATATCAATAACAACAATAGCAAGGCTCATTTGCTAGAAGTACGACCACAACTAAAACTAGCTGACATTAAATAATATAATAATAATAAACTCACCACAACACCTGGAACAGGTACTGACCCTTTTAATAAATAGTACACACACCATGAAAATGCAATGCACAATGCAATGAAAGACGCACATAGCTTGCCAAACACTGTAACTCTATATCATAGCCAAAATTGTCATCGACATACACTAGTCAGTGACCGCACAATGACTATCGCTCACATGCGACATTCACTACTGGAACAACGCCATACATAATCGCAATAATCTATCAAAATAATATTCAGGAGGAAAAATCACTAGAATCTTCACCCACAATCTAGCACCTATTCAATACTCCTGAACACATGAAAATCAGCAAGCAATGAACAAAAGTGGCACTCATAAATACCAGCACAATTGCTGACAAAGGCAACAAAATGTTCTCACAGAACGGCGGACATCGCAAGAATGAATATGCGCCAAAAGTCTCCTACCGACTTCCGTTTTTTCCAAAACTCGTCAAACGGGTTTTTTACAAATGACCACCAGTGTTGTCACTCTTCAGCGTGACCAATATACAATTTCAGCGAATGTCTATCCTATGACACATGTAAAACTTGTTAAAACTCACCTATAATCATTTTTATGCATAATATAATGCATAACATATTTATAAAATAAAAATGTCTTTTTTTCCCAAAACAAAAAAAAAACAAATCATGCAGGGCATCTAAGCAACAGACATATTTTTTAGGGCTATATCCAACTGGGCAGTTACATTCAAATGGCTTTTGTTAGGAAACTGCCAAAACAGAACAATCATTTAACAAAAACAATTTTAATTTGCAAATAATAACTGATGGCAGAGAAAATGGCCAACCTGTCGCAACGCAGAGTAGATTCACTTTCTAGTCAAGGGTACAAGTACTGAACAAGTACTGTGGCCTAATGGATATGAACGCGGTTTCATAATCCAGATATACCAGGTTCGAAACCTGCTGCAGGCGATTTGGTAGCAGATCGCTTTGTGTGGATTTTTAACAATGGTATAAGCGCCGTACCGTTCAGAAAGCAATGGCAAACTACTGAACGTAAAAATTGCCTAGAAAAATCACAAACAGCCAATAAAAGCTGGGGTTGATTGCCACGTCCTGTAAAGGATAAGTAACTAACTTTACTTACTTAGTCATTCCTCTTCTTCCCTGGAGTGAAGAGGTTTGCAACACAGAATGCCATACTATCCTATCGGCTGTCTTTCTCCTGGCCTGGTTCCAATCTAGTCCTTGGTCCTTCAGGGATTCCCAGCTTATGAGCACAGTCAGGTATCAATTTACAGCTGGGTAAACTGGAGTATGATGCCACCAGGTTTCAGTCCCGGAATAAAGTAACTTTGCCACAAGAATCAAGCAATCTAACAGCTTAGCCAGTTGGACAAAAGCTAACTCCAAAACATCCCTAGCTCTTAGTGTCCCATACTTGTCATGGTAACCAATCTTCTTCCATTCTGCATACATGGCCAAACCATGAGCCATTTGTGGGCTAAGAAATCCCACCTCAACTGGGGATCGAACCATAGCCCGCCGAGCTGGGAAACCAGTGCACTAACCACTGCTCATGGTTCATTAGTATAAAGTGATTTCCAACTGACGGCAATCTGACTTACGACAGGGTCATTGGAAGGAACAGGATCGTAAGTCGAGGACAGTCTATGTATATATATCTACAATTTGACTAACCTACAAGGTCTCTTCTTGGTCCTACATCTCCAGCATTCCAGTTCCAGGAATACTTGGAAGGCCAGTTTGTAAAACCTTCATGATGTTTAGACACCAGCACCAGATAGCTGTTAGTAATAAACCATTAGATTAACAATAAAATATATATTATTGCAAGTCCATAGGCAAATGATAAAGTGTACCATAAAGTCATTAATTTACAATTATACCATTGGTAAATTCATCATCAGCTGCCATATTCACATCGAAGGTCGACTGCAATGGATCTCCAACATCTTCTGTCTCTTTTGATGGTGCACTCTGATACTCTTTCTTGTCCATCTCTTGATACTATTTTCCCACTTACAGTGCTGTCTTCCTCTTGCACATTTGCCTTCAACTCTTCCTTCTATTATGGTCTTCAGTAAGGTATTAAGATCAAAGTATTTTAGCTGTCTAATTTTGATGTCTTTCATTAATTCTCTTTTCATTGCTAGGTTTTCTATGACCTCTGTTTTTTTTCTCCATTCTGCTTCATATGCACATCTCAAAGGCCTCATTTCTTTTGTAAAATTCCTTGTTCATTGTCCATGTTTCTACACAATACAGTAATGAAGAATATATATATAACACTTGATGACTCTCAGTTTCATAAGTAAATTAACAATGGGTAAACAAATTAACAATGGGTAAACAAATGAACAATGGGTAAACAAATTAACAATGAGTAAACACCATAGACAGCTAAAAAGAGTAATGAGGATGTCCTGAACGAGGCCAATACCCAAAGGGCACTTATTCCTCAAGTTAGATGGAAGCAGTTAACTTTTTTTTGGGGCATGTTATGAGACGAAGAAAGCTGGAATATATCATGACAACAGGAAAGATTGAAGGAAAAAGGCTGGAATATATCATTACAACAGGAAAGATTGAAGGAAAAAGGCTGGAATATATCATGACAACAGGAAAGATTGAAGGAAAAAGGCTGGGATATATCATGACAACAGGAAAGATTGAAGGAAAAAGTTGGGATATATGATGACAACAGGAAAGATTGAAGGAAAAAGGCTGGGATATATCATGACAACAGGAAAGATTGAAGGAAAAAGGCTGGAATATATCATGACAACAGGAAAGATTGAAGGAAAAAGGCTGGAATATATCATGACAACAGGACAGATTGAAGGAAAAAGGCTGGAATATATCATGACAACAGGAAAGATTGAAGGAAAAAGAGATAAAGGACAACAGAGAGAGAAGATACTGGACTGTTTAATATCATGCTATGTAAAGAAATTAACAACAGAATTGGTCAATAGTACTGGAGACAGGAAGTTGTGGAGAGACACGATTGCCTACGTCACCAGGCATGGCAGAAATTAACAATGAATTTCAGAAGGAAACAAAATGGGATGCCAGTCAAAACAGTGTGCCAGAAAAATGGCGCAGCTGGCAGGTATCCCTTGGATGGTGAGGGGCCAAGTTCATCTATTTTATAACATTTTGAGCATACTTTAATGGCTGACACCTGTAGGTTAAAAAGGCATCGTGATAATGGCTACATGTATTTTAAAAAAAACAAACAAACATAACAAAACAAGTATTCTGTGGTCTAAAAAGGACAGAAAAAGAAAGAACAATGAGCATTACTCCTGTATTCTAGTTATTTAGAATAGGGCCTTTGTTACTTTCTATCACCATCAAATAAATCGCTTTCTGTAGCTCTTATTTATTTGTTCACTGTTAAAACTGTATTACCAAATCACAAATAATTGTTACTTTTAATATACCATAACACAGACCATGTGTCTAGGTTGAACTGGCATGCATTACCAAAATGAAGCAAATTCAATTTTGTTTTAATCACAAATTATTTGAATTTAATAATATTTCTAATAATCCTAGCATAACCTTTTTGATCCTCTTTACATTTTCACCCTGCGATCCTCTTTACATTTTCACATTGTGATCCTCTTTACGTTTTCAAACTGTGATCCTCTTTGTTTTCACACTGTGATCCTCTTTACATTTTCAGACCATAATTCTCTTTACATTTTCACACTGTGATCCTCTTTACATTTTTACACCGTGATTCTCTTTACATTTTTACACTAATTCCTTGATGAACAATATTCTCCAGCCTCGAGATTAGAAAATTGTCATTAGACTGTAGGCCTATGTATTTAGATTTAAAAATAAAGTCCCCATGAATTTTCCCCTGATGTTCCATAACGTAGAACCCATAAGAAAGCAGCAAAGCTATGAAAACTACACAAGACATGGATAAAACAAGAAAATGGAAGCACTTCAAACCAAAGAATAATAGACAAATGCCCAAAAGGCTATTGATGCATTGGCCGTATCCCTTGCATAAACGTCCATTAACGCTAACCTTAACCAAACCCTGCTTCCACCTTTGTCAACAATACTAATTTCTAACAAACACTGACGTATACTGACAAAAAAAAAAAAGAAAGAAGAAAATACCAACATAAACAGCCGCTGATGCTAACCAAAACCTTAACCCTTTTTTCAACAGAATTATCAAAAACACAAAATGGTAGGCCACACAACAAAAACAGCGCGCCTGGGAATTAATGAGCAAACATTGCAAATGACAAAGGTCATGTATGCTCATGCAAGGCCATGCATCTAGTATTCTTTGATTCATGTTTAGTAGTCTCTGATTCAACAAAAATATACTTTCTAATCACTCCGACCAACACATCCATGACGTATCAATAGCCGATCGGGAAAAATCACCAATAATATGTGACTTAGCCAAAGCTGAAAAATGTTTTTAAATGCAGAAATTAACGAATACACTAATTATAATACAACAACAAATTCTTACTTTGCTCCTGAAGCGCTGAAAATGTCTGCCCACTGAGTTGGGTCATAAAACTCTGCATGAAACATAGGAGCAAAGTCTGCATAAGTAAAATCTGGTCTGTAATTTTGTGCCATGTAAGCTGTATACGCAGGATTCTTTTCTGCTTGCCAGTGATACCAGAACCATTCACTACCAAAGGCAGGCACAGAGAAAACTCCCCAGTGGAGGAAGATTCCCACTTTCCCTTCATCATACCATGCTGAAAAATTAAAATAGATGAACAGATTTCTTACAAAATAATTCAAGATGCTCTTTGTTTAAAAATCCTGTGCTCAACATATTGATGAACTTGTTCATAAAGTATGTATCAGCCCTGTGTAATTATCCCCTTGTAGTTCCCTGAAGTGATGAGACAAAAAGACTAGGCCCTATATCTCGCTCGGGCTTCGTATAAGGCGGCTAATAGGAGGTTGTGCATAGGGCTGGCAACCTCATCATGTAGAACATATTGCTGTGGAAAGCAGCAAAGCAAGATAACGTAAATGCTTTGTGCAAGCTTCCTGCAAGAGAGCCAGCAGAAATGGTGGCTCCATGCTCCACAGGGAGCAAAAATGAAAATCATGATGTATCCTTTACCATTAATGTGAAGCTGATAATAACGGTTGAATCACAGCATGCGGTACACAAGTTGCCATGCCACCATACTTGTGATTGTTTGTTGAGTCAGTGCGTGAGCTTATTCATCTGAAATTAAATTTGATCATGTGTTGCTTGTAAGTCCTCAACGTTTTTGTGTTACTGATAATATGTTGCACTCTATAATTATTTAAAAAGCTAGAAACAGGATTAAGGATAGTATCAGTGACTAAAGTTCTGTTTGAGCATTGTAAGACTAGCGTAACATTCATATCATCATCATAACCTCCACTCCCAAAGGAGCATAGGCCTTCAACAAACACATGCCAAGTCCTCCTGTCACGTGCCATCATCTCAAGTTCTTTCCACGTTCTCCTCATAATTTTCACCTCTGTTTCCAGCTCTTTTCTCCATGTGCTTCTTGGTCTACCTCTGCCTCTCTTGCCCTGGGGGATCCAGAACAAGGACTACCTTGTAATGCTATCAACAGGTTTCCTCAGTGTGTGTCCTATCCATCGCCTTCTTCTCATCTCCTGTTCCACTGGCACTTGTCTAGTTCTTGTCATCAGTTCCACGTTGGTAACCTTGTCATACCATTTTAATCCCTCTATTCTACGCAAGCACCCATTTATGAAAGTCTGTAGCTTTTTGGTTGTTGTCTTTGTTGTTCTCTATGTCTCAGAGCCATACAATAGGACTGACTTCACATTTGAGTTAAGATTCTTATTTTCGTGTTGGATCCGATTTCTCTAGATCTCCATACATTTCCCACAGCAATGAAAGCTCCTCTTGCCTTTTGTATTCTTATTTTGATATCGCTGTCTGTCCCTCCAACTTTATCTATATTACTACCAAGATATGTGTACAATTCTACATCTTGTATTGGTGTTTCTTCAAGTTCAACCCTGTTATCATTACCTGCATTTATTCTCATTATTTTTGTCTTTTCCCTGTGTATTTTCAGACCCAATTGCTGTGACCTCTCATCGAGTGTTTTCAATTTGTCCTGCATCTGATTACAGTTATGGGACAGAAGAGCCAAGTCATCGGCAAAATCCAGATCATCCAACTGCTTAGTCAGAGTCCACTGGATTCCATTTCTGTTGTGTGTTGTCGATGATCTCATGACCCAGTCTATTGCTAGTAAGAAAAGAAATGGAGACAACAGGCATCCCTGTCGCACTCCTGTTCTTATCCCAAACGGTTCTGTAAGTTGTCCTTCGTGAAGAACTCTGCATGTCATGTCTTCATATGTTTTCTTTATTAAATTAATGATCTTCAGGGGAACTCCATAATGCCTCATCAATTTCCAAAGTGATTCTCTGTCTACACTGTCAAATGCCTTTTCGTAGTCCACAAATCCGATGTATAGTGGTGAATTCCATTCCAGACTTTGTTCAACTATTATTCTCAAAGTGGCTATCTGGTCTGTACATGATCTATTTTGTCAAAAACCTGCTTGTTCATCTCTCAGTTTCTGTAGCCGTGTCGATATCTGCTTTTATGGCCTCTGCTGGAATGCCATCAGGTCCAGCCGCTTTTCCATCTCTTAGAAGCTTTATGGCTTTCTTTATTTCTTCCTTCATTGGTCTTTCACCGTTAATTTGTATCTCTTCTTCTGCTGGCTGGATGTCCGGGGGGTTTTGTGGAGCTGGTCTACTGAGAAGGTCACCAAAATATTCTGTCCACCTCTTCATTTGCTCCTGTATATTGCTGAGCAGTTTCCCATTCTTGTCTTTTATGAGGCAACTTGTTTGCTTGTATTTCCCTGTTAGCTTCTTTGTGCTGCTATACAGTTCTCTCATATTTCCTTTGGCTGCAGCATCTTCTGCCTCTCTTGCCAACTCCTCAATATACTTCCTCTTGTCTCTTTTGATACTTCTTTTTACTTCTTTGTTTGCTTCTGTGTACACTTCTTGAGCCTTGGCTTTGGAACTTCTGGTTTAGCTTGTGTTTAAATCTGCTTTCTTGTTTTTCTGTCTTTTATCTTATCGATGGTTTCTGTTGTTATCCATGCTTTTTGTTGTCTTTCCCTTTTCCCCAGTATTTCTTCACATGTCTCATTCCATACAGTTTTGACCTGCTGCCAATAGTCTTCTGTATTCTCTACATCTTCCAGCTGTTGGAGCACTTGGAATTTGTTGGATATTGTGACCACAAATTTGTCTCTTGTTTCTTGATTTCTTAGATGTCTTACATTAAATTGTTGTCTATAATTTTGCATTGTTGCATGTCTCTTGAGTTTCATTTTTACTTTGGCTATCAGAAGGTGGTGATCTGATGTCACATCTGCTCCTCTATATACCTTTACATCCTGCAATGATGATCTAAACTTCTTGTTTATGCATATATGATCAATCTGATTTTCTATTCTATGGTCTGGTGATATCCATGTTGCCTTGTGTATTCTCTTATGTGGAAACATGCTTCCTCCTATAGACAGTTGATTTGAAGCACAGAAGTTTGAGAATAGTTCCCCATTTTCATTCATTATTCCTAGCCCATGTTTTCCCATGACTTCTTCAAATCCGATATTGACTGTACCTATCTTTGCATTCATGTCACCCATCAAAATTGTGATGTCTCTTCTTTTTACTTTATCCATAATTTCCTGTAGTCTAGTATAAAATGCTTCTTTCACCGACTCTTCTTTGTCATTAGTTGGCGCATAACACTGGATGACATTTACATGTATTTTCTTTTTAGCTGTTTTAAAAGTGGCTGTTATTATTCTGGGTCCAACAGCTTCCCATTCAACGAGTGCTTTCTGTGCTTCTTTAGATAACATAAGAGCTACCCCTTCACTGTGGTGTGAACTTTCGTCTTCATGTCCTGAGGACAGCACCAATTCACCTGTGATGAGTTTCTTCCTGTCTACCCCCTTCCACTTTGTTTCACACATTCCCAGAACCTCAATTTTATATTCCCTCATTTCTGCTGCTACTTGTGCCACTTTCCCTTGTTCGTTTAATGTCTGAACATTCCAGGTGCCAAATCTGGAAGTTCTCCTAGAAGAAAGAAGGTTAGTCAGCAAACAGACTCCTTTCGGCTTTCTCTGTGTTGCATCATACGCCTCCCTGCGAGAGGACCTTCCCCTGTCTTGGATGGCTGTGTTTTATTTTCCTTATTTGACTTGTTCATGTTTGTTGAAGTTTTTGTGGTTTAAATTTTTTACAGGATGGGGTAAACCAGCCTCATGCCCAACCCTCCTTAGTCGCTTTCTACGACATGCATGGAAGGGAACAGTGTTACTATTCTTTGCTCTCCTTTCGGGCCCCGGTAACACACGGGTGAGCGTAACATTAACCATAACAATAAAACACTGTAACCCTGTTTACAGCATTTTCATTTTGTATGCGATATGCAGCTATAAACCTCGGAGCAACAACCACCAATGGTAATCCTAACAATGTGTTGAGCTTTTTCAAAAATAGTTATTGACACTCAAAAACCAACTGAGGTAGTTATAAAATGAAAGTTATGACTGAAGAAGAAAAAATTCGAGCTGAGCTCACGCATGCACAGGCCGACTTCGGCGACTAACTGATAAACCGAGCTGACCACGTGTGTACCGTATTTTGTGATTCAACAATAATAAAATGTACGTTAACTTTTTTATTATTATATATTAATGAAAAAAAAGATATCCCATTCAACCTCTGATGGGTTATAATTAGGATATATATTGTTTTCAATTCCAAATAATATGAACAACCGCCGATATGAGAAAGTGGCATCACATTTGTCAAATCAATATAAATAGGGACAATCACAATTGTGCTTATACGTTAAATAAATAGAAAAAAAAAAATCAGGAATAAACTCTGAACAAGAATAGTATTAAAGTGGAGGGGTGTAAAGGCCTGGTGGTTCTAGTTATATAACGGACTTTAACAGATATTTAATTGACTTTCATCTGTTAAAAGTCATATGCATTGTAAGAACAGCATCAGTCCATCACATTCCCAGCCACTATATATTAACATTTGCTCGTGTTAAATATTGTTTGACGATATTATGCAGTTCCCTAGGTCTGTCTATTCTCAACACCTCTTCTATATTTATAGGTAAGTTGGATGCTTGCAAATAATCTAATATTGGTATTCTCATTTGTTCATACCTCTTACATTTTAACAAGAAATGTTCCATATTATTGTCTTAAAGACATCCTGCACAGTAAGGTTCTTCTATTCTGAAATAGCCTTTTCCTAGCTGTAGTCTGAGAAGTTTCTTATTACTGGGAATTTTCAATTCCCTAGATATCTGACATTTTCTTGTTGGAGCCTTGAACATCTTATATGCATGTCTTCCTTTCAGATTTTTATCCCACTCTACTTTCCATTCACCTGTTATTAATTCTTTAATTAAGCTCTTAATCTCTGATTTACTCATCCCTACATTTATTAGATTATTATCTGTCTGCTTCACCACTGTGCACATGTGGATTAAACGAACAAACTGCTGAGCATGTTCTACAGGACTGTCCTCTGTATGACCAGTTAAGAAAGATATACTGGCCCAATGACTCAACACTAAACTCAAAGCTATATGGAGTTAAAGAGGAACTTCAAACAACAGTCGAATTCATCATGAGAACTCGTCTGACGGTGTAATCATCAAAGATGCGATCGAAGGAAGAAGAAGAAGAAGAAGATTATTATCAGATCTACCTTTCTTGGCTTCTTTATCTGCCTTTTCATTTTCTTCTATGCCAACATGTGAAGGTATCCAAGCAATTAAGACTGAACATCCTCTGGAATAAAAGTATGTAGTAGCCAGAAATATCTCCTCTGCTATATCAGGTCTACTACATTCTCGTAAGTTTCTAAGTGCTTTAATTGTTGAAAGAGAGTCAGTTAAAACTGTTAATTTTTTGGGAGGGTTATTAGAGAATATTTCTAGTGCTTTTAGTATTGCCACCATCTCTGCAGTGAAAATGGATGTATTTTCCGTGATGCTATATTCTTTTGCCATTTTCCATATTGGAATATATATTCCTATCCCCAATTTGCCATTCTCTCCCTTGGATCCATCTGTGTACACAGTAATGCTGTCTTTTGATATTTGTTGTATATATTTATTTGTGCTGGGTGACACTTATCTAACATAACTCTGTTCATGTAATTTAGTCTTAACTCCTTTCTCCGTAATTCTAAGGGTGTAATTCCTAAAGCCACCTCTATAGCTCCCATTGATGTTGATCTGATTGCACCTGCTATTGTACATAAAGCCTGATGCTGAATTCTGTCTAATTTGATCTTGTTACTGTGTGCAGCAGTCATATATTATACTTCCATAATCTATTTTTCCTCTAATAAAAGATTTATAAAAAGTGAGCATTGTCTTAGTGCTTGCACCCATCCATTACCTTTCAAATATCTTAATAAGTTAGTCAATCCTCTGCAAGACTCCACTAGTTTATCTTTGTTTATTCCAGTTCAGCTGTTGGTCCAATATCATTCAAAGATATCGAGTGGTTTGTACTGTATTAATGCTTTGCCCTTGGATATTTATCTCTATAATTTTATTTTTTACAACCCTACCTTTACTGAAGATCATTCCCAATGTTTTATTTGTATTCAGCTGAAAACCCCATTTTGTCATCCATTTACATACTTTATTTATTTGCTTCTGTAGATCCTTATATAATTTTGGCAGATGTTTTCCAGTCCTCCATATAGCAACATCATCTGCAAACTGTGACAATTTATTTGTTATATCATAAAATTCCTCACCTAAATCATTTACCATTATTGTAAAAATTGAAGGAGTCATTACTGATCCTTGAGGTATTCCATTTTGTTGTTCATACAGTTCTGATCTATCATTGTTTACCTGAATAGTGAAATATCTATCTTACAGAAAATTCTCTAAATAATTATATATTTTACCGGTTACTCCCATCTTCTTCATTTTAAAGAGAGCACTCTCTCTCCAGCATTCATCATAAGCCCTAGCTATATCTAAAAATACTGCCACAGTTTTGTCTTTCTTTTGAAATCCTGATTTTACTTCATGTTCCAATTTAATTATCTGATCCATAGTGCATCTGTTCTTCTTAAATCCTGACTGAGTTTGATTATATAAATTATTCTTTTCTAAATAAAACTTTAATCTTTTATTTACTATGGTTTCTAATATTTTACCTAGATGGGAAGTTAAAGAAATTGGCCTGTATGAACTGGCATCACGGGCATCTTTTTCTGGTTTTAGTATTGGAATAATTACTGCTGTTTTCCATGTTTTGGGAATTTTTCCTGTATTCCAAATTTTGTTAAAAAGGGATGTTATAATTTCTATGGTACTTTTTGGTATGTGTTTCAAGATTTCATAGCTCAAGATGTCATGCCCTGCTGATGTATTTGTTTTGTCCTTTATTGTATTTTCAACTTCTTCCATTGTAATATCTGCATTTAAATATGATAAATTTTCAGTATTATAAGGTACTTCTTTACTGAGTTTTTTAAGAAGTGTTGCTCTTCTGTTGACTTCAGCCTGTCCTAGATTTTCCTTAGAACTAACTCTATGGTAGTACCTGGCCAGCACCTCTGCTTTCTGCCAGTCAGTCTCTGCCCTTTCAGGTCTTTTTATATTAGGTATTATCATATGTTTAGTTCTGCCTTTATGGCTTTTAACTTATTCCACACATCTGTTGTAGAGTTTCTTGTAGGATTCAGTGTTTGGCAGAAATTTCTCCAATGATTTTCTTTTGCCTTAAGTATTATTCTATTTGATTCATTTCTTATGTTCTTATAAATATCTAAATTATCTTCAGATCTATGTTTTCTATATTCTTGTAGAGCTTGTTTTCTTTGTTTTTGAATTTCTGTACATCTAACTGTCCACCATGGTACTGGGTTTTTGTTCCAATGTTCATTCTTTTTTGTTTCCTTAATGCGGTGTGGAATTATGTGTTCTGGCATATATGCATTTGGTATATGTTTAACAGCTATTAGTAATATTTCTATTGTGAGATTATCTGTAAATACATCTATATTTTCATTTTCTATATTATTCTTTTTTATCTCTTCCATTTCTACCTGAAAAGCTACCCAATTAGCTTTATTATAGTAAAATTTCGGTTTTTCTACCAGTTTGTTAGGTTTGTAATTATCTTTTAGTGTTATTTCAATGGGTAAATGATCTGAATTTGTATCCCCAATAACTTCCCATTTTGCATTAGCAAGATTTGGTGTTACAATGCTTATATCAATAGCTGTGTCTTGCTGATTTGCACAAGGGTTAATTCTTGTTACTGATCCATCATTCAGTATTATTAGTTCATTGTTTTCAATGAAGTCCAACAGTAGTTTTCCTGATTTGTCTATTACACTGCCTCCCCAAGCTGTATGATGAGCATTGAAATCTCCCACTATGAAAGTTCTGTTGTTTATTCTTTTATTCACGTCTGAGATATCTCTTTTGTTTATGTTTCCACTTGAACAGTAAAGGTTAACTATTTTTATTTCTTCTAACTCAGTAGACACTGTTATAGTTATTCCTTCAAAATTTTCTGTTCTAAATGATTCCCAGTCAGTTATTACATATGTTTTATTAACTAGAAATGCCACACCTCCTCCTTTTTGAGTTTCTGTCCTATCATTTTGAAAGACTTTATATTCAGGGATGGTAAAACGTTGACTCGGATTAAGATTAGTCTTTTGAATGGCAAATATTACTTTAGATTGTTTATACATGCCTATTAATGCTGGTATATTTTTTTGGCACTTCTGCAATTCCACTGTATTATTCTAATGTTCTGTATGTCCATTATTTAATTGTTAAGTTTGTTATAAATAGTGTTGTACTCTTTTACTCTGAGAAGTGTATAATATATTTATTTATTTTTTAACAACAAAGTCTCCTAGATTTTTGGTTTCTCTGTTAAAGTGAGTTTTAGTTCACTTTGAAGATTCAGCATAAAGGCTTTCACACTGTTTGATACAGAATGAATAAGTTTTTGACAATCTGTCATTTTTTCATTCCACATTTCTTCTAGTTGTTTTTTATCTGTTCGTTTTTGCTCACTCATTATGAGTTGTCTTTCTGACTCAATCCTTTTCAGTAAATCTTCATTCTCTTCTGAGTTCTGCTAATTTAGCCACATCTTTAGCTACTTCATGCTGTATGTTTCTCATGGTTTTCAAGATTTCTTCTGCCTTTCTCACTGTATCTTCTGTTATCGATGATTTGATTATTTCACTTTCTTCTGGTAGATTGCTATCTTTTGTCAGTATTTTTTGGACTTTATTTTTCTTTTGGGATATTTCAGCATTTCTGGTTCTGACTGTGATTTCTCTTGGTGACCGAGTTGTAGATATAGCGACTGATGTTTGATGTTATTGTAGTGCTACTTTGAATGGTGTGTTAGTATTGACTGATTTTATTAGAGCTAGTTTTGTTTGTTGGTAATGAGGACATCCAAGGAAACGTGCACTGTGGTTTCCTAGACAATTTGCACATTTTCTGTTTATATTTCTTGTTCTGTAATCTTTATCATCTTCTACTAATTTGCAGTGTTGTTATACTACGATGTTTCACTTTAAAAAATTTATTCAGCAGTCTCATTTATTTGGTTCCGTCTCAGCTGTCTGTCCTGCTTCGCAATAGTGCACCCTGACATAGAAATCGTTGTATGTTTTGAATGTTAGTTTATGGACTCGCTCTTAACAACAAACCAGGAAGTGGCCGAGAATCAAGCGAATCCCAGTTTGGTTCATATCGGACACACATAGCATTATGTAGTGCTGCAAAACATAAAAACGAAAATAGGAGCTTCATTCTCGATGTTCTTGTGCACACTTTCGATCAAATTGTGCTGTGGCAACTAGCGGTCGGCCGGTTTTCCCTTTTCTATTACGCAGATCATGTGATTTCTTGTCACGTGCTACATGGTCAGATATTACAAAAGTTGGATACAAAGATACGAACCTCTGTGCGAAGTTTCAGCAACAAATATTCAATTATTGTTTTCTTCCACAATCTCAGTCATATTTTTGTTTTACGTGAATTTTTATTATTATATATAAATCACGGCTGTTTGTGACATATACCAGAGAGCTCTTTTAGTTTCAGTGACCGGACTTCTGACACCGGGTAATAAATCTTCATGAGCACCATAAAAAAACTACTGAGGGTTTTGGCGGGGAAAATCAGCTGATGTGTGTGTAAAATCGTTAATATATAAATCAATACACACTCGTTCTGGATAAACATAGCCCTAAAATTCTTTTGTGTACTATAACTTTATATCGATTGGAGGCCGACCTCTGTGCAACCTACGTTTTGCTGATGATATTGATCTGATAGCTGGATCAGAATCAGAACTTCAAGACCTTACCTCTAGACTGGAGAAAGTAACAAGAACGTATGGGATGGAAATTAATATAGAAAAAAGCAAGATATTGGTGAATAGCCATAAGAAACATGTTCCGACCAACATTACGTTAAATGGGCAAACGTTAGAAGAAGTTAACACCTTTAAATATCTCGGGTCCACTATATGCAGTGATGGAAGATCAATTAAAGAAATCAAGACAAGACTTGAGATGACCTCAGCTGCCATGACAAGGTTGAATGTGATCTGGAAAAGTAACATCAGTTTTCCTGTGAAGATCAAATTATACAAATCACTTGTATTATCTATTCTCTTGTATGGGTGTGAGAGCTGGACACTCACTGCAGATACGGAGCGAAGGATTCAGGCTTTCGAGCATAAATGTTATAGAAGAATTTTGCGCATTTGCTATAAAGAGCACAAAACAAATGTCTATGTTAGAGAGAAGATAAACACCTATGCAGGCCACCAAGAACCACTTTTGTCAACAGTGAAACGTCGAAAGCTTGCCTGGTTTGGGCATGTAACTCGTCATGACTCCCTTTCGAAAACGATCCTTCAGGGAACAGTCGAAGGTAAACGGAGAAGAGGAAGGCAGAGAAAATCCTGGGCTGATAACATCAAAGAATGGGCAGGACACGGTTTTTTCCACACTTGTACGCATTGCTGAGGATAGAGAGCAGTGGAGGACCCTGTCTGCTGATGCTTCCACCATGGCACCCCTACGACCCATGACCGGTTACGGGCTGAGATGATGATGATGACTATAACTTTGTTCTGTGTTCTATTTTTGATTGAATTTTTATTTGTTTGAAATTATATTTGACGGAGTTACAGACTTTTGAAAACAGCGCCATCATTGTAATCTATTTATTAATGTAATATCTAATCATCGGCCCATTCGTATGAGTTTATAATTATATAGACATCTCGAAGGGAAGCTAAAGATTATTTCCACATACTTTTTTTTTTGGTTTCATATCTTGAGAATGTGTGGTATTCAGTTTTGGGAGTTTGGCATTACAAGAACAAGCATATTGTCACCAGATTTTATAACATTTAAATCTCTGTAAACGCATTCCTGATTCTCATCATCATCATCATGTGACGTATTCTTTCCAGAACGTTGTCTCCATTACAGCTGCTCTGAACGCATCACGATTCTGCGCAAGTCGACCTGCATCAGCCAAAGACAAGTTCAGACTCTCTGTGATGTCCTGGGTCCACCGTCGTCTAGGTCGACCCCTTCCCCTTTTTCCAGGGACCATGCCTTCCATCACTGTTTTTTCCAGACTATTATGTCTTTTTATATGACCGAAAATTTTCAGATTCCTTATTGCGATGGTATTTAGGAGCCAATGTTCCTGTACGTTTAGTGAGTGCAGTACTTCTCTGTTGGTCTTTTTTTCTGTCCAGGGTATTCTCAACATCCTTCTGTAGCATTTCATTTCGAATGATGTAATCTTTTTTGCAACTGTTTTATTGAGTGTCCAAGTCTCACAGCCGTATGTTGCTACTGGGAATATACATGCTCTGATCAGTTGTAACTTTGTTTCTTTGCTTGTGCCTTGCCATAGGTTTTTCATCTGTATTAGTTTATGTGAGGCAATTGCAAGTCTTCTTTTAATTTCTACTGCACAGTCGCCAGAGCTGTTGATGATTGATCCTAAGTATTCGAATTCATTAACACTTTCCAGTTTTTCGTTATCAATTTCAATTTCTGGTTTGGTCTTTACTTTGTCTGTTGTCAGTACTTTGGTCTTCTTTTGGTTTAGGTATAGATTCTGGGCCTCGCTGTGTTTTTTGATGGACAGAATTAATTGTTCAAGTCCTTCTGGGTTGGTCGATAGGAGGACTGTGTCGTCAGCATATCTGATTTCCGGGATCTGGTACCCGCCGATGTTAAATGAGTCAAACTCTGTGTGTTCTTGGTCATCTCTTACGTTTCTCATGATATTCTCGGCATAAATGTTAAACAGGTAAGGGGAAAGGGTACAACCTTGTCTTACTCCTTTCTGTACTTCAAACCATTCTGATGTTTCCCCCTCTATTTTTACGGCTGCCTGTTGTTCTTGGTACAGCAGTGCGATGAGTTGTATAAGGTGGTTTGGAAATCCCAGATCTTTCATAATAGCCCATAACTGCTGATGTTGTACACAGTCGAAAGCTTTGGTGTAATCAATGAAACAAGTATGTAGGTCAACGTTGAATTCTCTACACTTTTCTATGATGATCCTCATGTTGTACCGTATATATGATTTCTAGTGCCTCTACCTGGTCGAAAACCCGCCTGCACTTCGTTTATTTCTGTTTCTAGCTTTTGTTGCATCCTTTTCATTATGATTTGTAATAGTATTTTGCTGGCATGGCTTATAAGAGCTATAGTTCTGTAGTTTGTGCACAGTTTCAGGTTGCCCTTTTTTGGCAAGGGTATGTAAATTGATCTTTTCCATTCCATGGGCCAAAATCCGCTTTGCCAGATCTTGCAGCATAATGCATGGTATATACGATCACTGCCTTCTCCTCCTGCCTGTATCATTTTAGCTGTTATTTCATCACAACCAGGAGATTTTCCACTTTTCAAGTGTTTGATTGCATTCCGGACTTCCTCTATGCTAGGTTCTGGTTCACGTTCCGCTTCATTCGTGACGTTGTTATCTGCCGCTTTGTTTATTTCCATATACATTTCTTGACAGTACTCCTTCCATCTGTTCAGAGTATCTTTACGTTCTGTTAAAGTGTCGCCTTTCTTGTCGTTTATTGCTCGAGGTGATGATTTAAAGTTGCTGTTCTTCAATGTTCTTACTTCAGAAAACATATTCTTACTCAATCCCTGTTCGCGCATTTCCTCTATTCTCCTGCAGGTGTCGTTTATGTATTGTTGTTTGTCTTGTCTGACTCGTCTTTTAATCTGCTTTGTGTATTCCTTGTACAACTCCTGATTTTCTGTATCTTTTTTGGACTTCATTTTTCTTCTCTCTACCACCAACTTCAGTGTTTCGTCTGAGATGTATTCTCGACTCTTTATACTTCTTTTAGGAATTAACCTCTGTGCATTTGTAATATAAACATCTCTGATGTTATTGGCAAGTTCATTGTAGTGGTGTTTGATGGTATTGTATGATGGTGATGTTACTAAATGTAATGTATGAGGCCAGCTGTGAACGCTCCTGAGATAAAATGTAGTTGTGAATTGTCAGAAGGCCTTTCTTGCTACCACTACGACCTCACACTTAATTTTTTTCTTAATGAATGTGGCTACGTAAAGTGTCTAGGGTTATGATATGTAATGTGGTGTGATAGATATAGATATACCCACAGATATTTAAGAAGACTAATAATATTAACAAATGTTAAAATACACTGAACTAACTCACGTGTGTAAAATTTTTGATAGAATTATATTACATTTATTTTGTTCTGGATCAATTTTTTTAGGTTGACCAGAACTTAAAAGGATTTAGAGATTATGAAAGAAATGCATGGAATCTTATATCATAAATGCAATAGTGTACATATATATATACTATACTAGTTAGTTTTATTAAAATGTTCTAGTAGTCATCTACTTGGGAGGATAGTTAATGTTTGTGCTGTTGGGGTGGCCTCATCACACCTGTCTATATTGACTACACAGTGTCCAGAAAATGGTGGGAATTTTTATGGGGATATTAGTAACTACAAAGCGTTGGTGAATGTCCAGCAGACCAGAGGCTCACTCATCTTGTAGTTGTAGCTCTGGTGCTGAAATCAGGTGGTCCCACCTCTCCGTGCTGGCGGGCAATAATGGTGGTCTCTGTCACAAGTACTGCACAGATACACTCGAGTAAAGTCACCAACTGAATAGACACTGCTTTGTTGACAACAGAAACTCACAGCTCTGCAATCAAAGTATGGGCCATGTGTCAAAATCTATTCTCTACCCACGTCTGGACACAACACTGACATAACAACCACATCATACAGACAGGTCAGATCTCTCTGACCAAACAGCACATTTACCATGGTGGTTTTACATCAGATAGATCCTCCCAGACTATAGATTCTGAAAAATATTTATTAGTTTTCTGCCCTAAAAGAGGATAGGTAATATGTTTCATTATTCTCAACACTTGATCTGTCTTGCCTAACCCTTGCTGGAGTTTATGTATATTGTTGGTCCCTAGACCCTGACTTGGGCGGGGGGTCTAGAGCAAATCCCTACTTGTTTGTAAGGCTAGATTTCGATAAGGCAGTATCAAATCACTCGAACATGAAACAATATTCAAAATATATAAGGAAATAATTTCAATCTTACCAGATTATGAATAAATAACACAGAATTGCTAGCAAAACTCAGCTGAGCTGCTGGCTATAGTATGGCGTCCCTGAACTTATTTCAATTTATTTCATTTGGAAATCACCACACTTGAAATTTACTGTGTCTATCACTGGACAACTATTGAGGAATGGCCCAAATGCGCGTCTGAGCGCGGATAATATGATTGTCTGTGGCCAATCAATGCCTTGGTTTTTTTAAATTCAAATTTCCTACACTAAAGTCATTTCAGTCATGCTTCAGTCAAGTATGGATTTTTATCTGTTAGTCCGTCCGTCTCTACTTGCGTTTCCACAAAAACGTACTTGTTTTTTGAACCAACCTATTCGTCCCCTCTACACTTTTTGTCTGTAAAGTTATTTTTAGCCACAGCTTCCACCAATTCCCCTTCTCTTTCATTCTAACTAGATTTGGACACTTGAGTCTTCAAGGTCGCGATTTTTGTGCAAATAGTGACTTGTTTGATTCAATGCAGTCTTTCGCTGATGTGAACAACACTGTCTTTTGTCATTATCTTCATTATTAGCTATCCGTCTGTATAAATAAAAGCATATTATTTCACTGCTCAGAATGGGCCATCCGGCCAGCTAATTTTTATATTCCTAACATTAATATTAAGAAAAAGTTACTTTTTAAATTTTGTAATATTTCAAACATCTGCGTTCTGCCGCTGAATTCAAATCAAAGGCTTGGTATCGCAAAAGCGTCCAATAAATGACTGTGGCGTATCATATCCAAGGTCCCTTCTGTCGAGTTCCTTACTTTATGTCAACTTGGGAAACGTGACTTTTCTCCGTTTCCCCCCCCCCCTCCCCCCCCCCCCCCCCCCCCCCCCCCCCCCCCCCCCCCCCCCCGGCCACCCCCCCCCCCCTTGATTTCCCGTCTAGCAAGTCAATTTTTATGGAGGGTGATGACCCGCGGTCAGGGCGATCATGTACTATCAGCAGCTTACGCATTATGTTTTTATCCTTACATTTTATCCTTTGGAGATATTTTTACGTTGTATCACTTGTTAATTTTATGACACATGTACACCGTCATTTGCGCACTTTTCTTTGTTGAGCGTTATTATTTCCTAGGTAGTACATATAAGGGAAACATTACAATTAATGTCTAACTGTCAACCACAGTTGTATCCCTTAGCGTTACGCACTGACAGAAAAAGCTGGGATTTTATATATAGGATATCGGAAATCAGATTTTATTATTTTGGATTTACTACACTATATCTCCTAATTATAACCCATCAAAGGTTGAACGGGATAATTTGTCTTTAGAAATATATATATTTCGCTGGGTTCAGAGAATCAAAGAATCAGGAAGTAGAGATACGGAGCTGCTTGATCGGCCGCGCTGTGGACGTCCTGCCACAGCCACCAACGCAGAAATGTTGAAATGCGCTGAGGGCATTATTCTTACTGATAGGCGAATCACTACTCAACAATTGGCCTTACAGCTGTCAGTCAGCATTGGTAGTGCAAATGCAGTTATAAAAACTCTCGGATTTTCTAAGGTTTGCGCAAGATGGGTTCCTCGAAGTCTCACAAATGACCACCGATTGCAAAGGAAAGCAATTTCTTCTAAATTGTTGGAGCGTTTCAATGCTGATGGAGAGAACTTTTTGGTTAAGATCGTTACAGGTGACGAAACCTGGGCACATCATTTTGAACCTGAGACAAAAAGTCAGTCAATGGAGTGGCATCATCCGCAATCACCACGAAGAAAGAAATTCAAGACAATTCCTTCAGCTGGAAAGGTCATGATCACTGTCTTTTGGGACATTGAAGGTGTGATTCTTGTGGACGTTATGCCAAGAGGAGAGACAATCAATTCGCAAGCTTACATTAAGACATTGAAAAAACTCAATCAACGTTTTCGCAGAGTTCGGCCGCACAAGAATCCAGCAGACCTGTTTCTCCTTCACGACAATGCGCGCCCTCACACAAGTCTGGCAACATGGGAAGCAATCACCAGATTGGGTTGGACTGTACTACCCCATCCACCCTATAGTCCCGATTTGGCACCCTCTGATTTTCATCTATTTGGTCCATTTAAAGATGCACTCCACAACGGGCTGATTACCCGTTTGCCAGTCACTTCGATTACGGAAACAACAGCAAATGGATTGATTTGCCGTTGCCCTAAAGACGCCATTAGGCGTGATGGGAAACAATGGCAAAGAAAACCAATCTGCTGTTGCCCTGAGACGCCACTAGGCGTAATGGCCACTGACTGCTTTGACGGTCGGTGGCTAAGGACTGAAGAAGAAGAAGAAGAAAGATGCACTCCGTGGGGACAAGGTTTGAAGATGATGAAGGAGTGATTCATGCAGCAAAGAAATGGCTACATGATCAAGACAAAATCTGGTACGGGCTAGGAATACATGCACTTGTTTCGCGCTGGCATAAAGCCGTACAAGTTGATGGGGATTATGTTGAATAATACCGATGTTTACATGACATATCCATGTATATTGTGTATAAATTTCATGCTTTTTGAATAAACAGCTCCTGAGAAAAACGATGTGGTGCATTACTTTCTGAATGCCCCTCGTAACTTTTCAATCACACTGTAAATAAAAGAGAGAGCAAAGAAGAACGATGTACAGTTAGGCAAGAATGAAAAAGGTACGCGTGATAAGTCTCCCATGAGTTGTTTGGATACTTTTTTTTAATCTTTGTTTCGGCCTCCAAACCTTAATCTCCCGTGATACTTGCACACACATACACGCAAAGAGTTTCTTCTTGCATCAGAAAATACAACAGCTGCGCGTGCTGTTCAGTAATCTCGGTGTGACACGGCTGTAAATATAAAGGATTAGATTTTTGTCCAGTTCAACCGAGTTGTGTGTGAAAAATAGCCGTCAATGGTTTATATTATAACACATTCATTGTAAGTTTTTTATATGGTTACAAAACTGACATGTAAGTCTCTCAGATCATCATTATTTCTTCGTCTTTCCACTGTAGAACATAGGCTTGTAATTGTTGTCCACTGGTTTCAACCTTGGACTGTTTTCTGTAACTCTCTGCCCGTGAGTTCTCGGATGCTTTGGTTTTATTTGCTATCATTTTTCTCTAGCTTCTCATTGCATGAATTCACGAATTCACCAATTCATTCATTGGCAATGTACAGACCACTAGGTCTGTTATACGTAGACATACGCCCTAATATAACCGACGGTTCCTGTGATCAGGTCAGAGGCCGGCAACCAGTCGAAATCGATCTACCGGTAGATCCCAGTGGATGATTAGGTGATCTTTAGGCGACCATGTGGGGGGAGGGGGGGGGGGGGTTGAAAAGGAGGAAATTTCGGACTAAACCTTTCCAGCCAGCATTTAAAATCGGGTTGTCCTCGGGATCAAAGGTATATTTCTCCTCATTCCCAATGAAAACTTTCGAGCTGGCTACTAAGAATTATTCGTGAACTGCATGAGATAATAACGCGATCTTTTCTTTATAGGGATAACTCCCCCCCCCCTCCCCCCCACCCTTAAAATTCCAAACACACACACACATACACATATTTATGGTAGATCTTCAGGCGGCTCATCGTTACTAAAGTAGATCCCAAAAGCTCCTAAGTTGCCGACCACTGGTCTAGGTTGAACGGGGAGCTAAAAATACCCTTCAGCTCATTAAGGAGTTAGGCCATCAGCAAACTCGCTACTAGTCCCCCCTGTCACGTGCCATCAGCTCACAGTCTTTTCATGTCTTTCTCAGCCTTTTCAGTTATATCTCCAGCTCTCGTCTCCACGTTCTTTTGTTGGTCTCCACCAGCTTCTGTTATCCGGAACAAAGACTGCCTTGCAATGTTTCTTGTTGGCCGTCCAGTTTATGGTTCCTGTTAGCCTCTGATACGTGCGAAAATATAGATGCACCTCTACTCGTTAAGAGTTGAGGTATGATTTTTTAAGACTGCAAACGGCTCCAGTCCAGGGTCGACCCTGCCTTAATGAAGTGAGTACCAGACAACTCTGGGAAGGTTAAGGCAGCCAGCGTGATGCTGGCCACATCACCCTTTATCTTTACCTTTTACTGTGAGGTCACAACAGCGGTCATGCAGTGATATACCTGCCTGCGACTACGCTTTCCGTCTACTGCTCGAATCATTTTCACACACACACACACACACACACACACACACACACACATCTATATATATATATATATATATATATATATATATATATATATAGAGAGAGAGAGAGAGAGAGAGAGAGAGAGAGAGAGAGCTCTCAGAGCTCAGCTCTCACTTTTCTTGTCTCTGTTAGTTTGTCCCTAATGAAGACCTTGTGGTCGTAGCGCAGACAATTTCTTTGACCTTTGTCCTACTAAGGTTTATATTACTTATTTTAGTTTACCCTCTATTAGGGTGGATGCTCTTCTCTCACACTAGCGGCGTTAGTACCACAAATCGTCTGATAGCTTGTAACCACGAACCCACAATTTTGGGAATACACATTCTCCTTGCACAGATGTAGACTGGACACAGCTCTGTATTAGATGCTTCGAAATCACTTTAGTCTGGAAATTAGAGTTAATTCCTCTGACGGCGGGTGTTCTGTGAAATCACTTTGGCCTGGGAAAACTTTTGTTAAATTCCTCTATGACTTGTTATCAAATTCCTAGGATTCCAGTCTTGTTTAAAGTCCTGGCCCCTTTAAGTTTCCAGTCTTGTATTAAAAATGCGGGTTTACTTTTTGAATTCCAAAGTCGCCCAATATTCTATCTGTTACTTATAGTTGTGGAATTTCTAAGTCCAATGTCTCCTGTTTCTTTCTGGCTTTTAGGAGTCGCTAATATGACTTGTACACTGCAGTCTCTCTGTGTGATATGCGTCTGTGTTTTCATCACATTATATTCTCAGTTCTTAGTGCAAATCACAGATTGCACTTCCGACTAGTGTGCCAATAAAATACATTGTATATTTCAGCTTCTCAAAATAAACCTATCCAATCAAATCTCGTTCAGCACTACTTGGGTAGGGGTGTTTCAAATTAAAAAAAAATACCCTCACGTGTTTCAAAATATTAAGTTTAATATCCACGCGTGACCTCTCACAGTGTTGTCATATCGTTGCGTAAGACTTCCGGCTGCACCTATCTGCCTCTCGCCATATTGTGAATATGTGTTACTGGCGTAACGTCTACAAATCTTGAGTTTCCAGACAGATTATCTGAGATAATTACACACAGGGATGGTCTAAGCGGAAACAAATTACGCATTACCACGTGTGTTTCACTAGAAGGATCTCCGTCAGATTAGCCACACAATATGGGGTTCTATTCATAGACCGTGCACAATGCAATCTTGAATAAACAGGCACAGTCGCTTTGAAAAGATGGCCAGCCTGATAATACGTGATAAAATATTTTCACTGCCCGGGTCAAAAAACCTGGCGTTACACAAACAGTCGAGGAGTCAAGTGTTAGAGACTTAACTCTATTGATCCAACGTAGAGAGTAAACATGAATAACAAGGCAACAATTATGCCAAATAAAAACGATCATCGGTGAGAGAAAAATGAAGAAAAAGAAGTGATACGGCCGGAGTGGATTAAAGAGTGAGAGAGCGCACAAAAGCCCACGCACAAAGTAAGACGTACCGTCACAGAGTATACGAAAAAAAAAGTTTTTAGTAAGAAGTGTAAAATGGATTAAGGAATAAATAGTTAAAAGAGATGAAGGAAATGGACGCAATATGTCAGATGACTGAATAGGGAAAAAACGGAAGAAAATTGATATAACAGAACTAACGACCTCTTCATCTATTTTCTTTGCCGAGAATTCGAAACATTTTTAAGATTAGCATTCAAGCCATTTCTTCCAGGGAAGTCCTCTGTCTTACTTCCCGATGTCCCGGTACAAATCAGATCAGACAGAGCCGTCTCTTCATCGAAGGTTAACCATAAAAAACAGTGGCGTACTAAGGGATGTGCAAGGGGGAGGTGCGCTCTGGGTTAGAGCCAGAAAAGATTGGGGGGAGGTGCCGTCTGACACTATTATGACTGTACTGTACTTTAAAAAAAATCTAATTCAATCATAATATATTTTCTGTATGATTTATGTGGTGGGTGGGCGGGTGGGGGAGGAGGGAGTTCCAAAGTATAGATCCGTCCTAGGTGCCAAATACTTGAAGTACCGCCCCTGGTGAAGATATCCTTATCAAAGATGAACTGTAACAGATCACCAACAGTTTCTGCCTCTCGCGCTACCCAAAATGTCTTCGGGACGTACGCGTCCAGGTCTCTGTCTCTTCTATGATGGCCAGCCTGTAGCAAAGCCCTAATACACGTTTAGCGTATTACATTTTTCTGTTCCGATTCATGAGCCGTTGATCGCTTCAGGTCCTTTAGCTTCCTTCACCTCCTCACCATTTGTTATTACGTAGGGACATTTCCTTAAGTAAACTTTCTCTTCGTATTGACATCAGTGCCGCTAGCAGTAAGGTTTCAGGAGTAACCTTTATCAGGGCTTCATCATGCCAGCTGACAGATACCAGCAGCAGGGGCGTACTTAAAGTATTTGGCACCCGGAGCTGAATCGACATTTGCCCCCCTCTCCCACGAAGAAACACTTGCAAGTATATTTTTAGCAGTAAGTACTATCATAATAGTGTCTGATGGCACCCCCTCCTCTTTCCTGGTTGTCACCCGGGGCGGACCGCCCCCTCGCACCCCTTTCAGTACGCCACTTGCTCGCAGTCCTTTGAAAATTTCATGGCTTAGTATTTATCAACACTGCACTAGAGCTCAGATATAGTTCTCTCTCTCTTCTCTATTCTCTCTCTCTCTCTCTCTCTCTCTCTCTTGACTAGCAATTGCGCTCCGATATAAATGAAGGACTTCTGTCTAGCTTGAAAGAAGCGTGTCTTGCCACAAAAAGGCAAACACTTGTGGACGTGTGTGTTGATAGGTTGATATAAATGTGTTGTATAAGTGGTTCGATCACTGCCCTAAACAAGGATAGTTGCAAATGGTGACGGCAAATGCTTGGATGAAAACTTTGTTGACCACAACAACCAGACAGTACAGACGGTTGATGATTCCTTTGACTATTTGATAATAAACCTCAGACTGACAGCTGTGAAAACTCAAATCCAAAAAGTTTATTTACAGATGTATATTCATCTGATTTGCATATGACACATCTCTCTCCTTGCGTTCTGTCTACGTCACTATTCATCTGTACTCAACATTGGCTGTCTCTCACTTCAACTCTGTCTTGATTTATTTTATTGGGAATACTGTCGTAGCGTATCTTCGATATAAGACTGGCCTAAAACCGCCATGGGTGAAAATTTCCGCCATTTTCTATGTCTCCCTACTTCAATATTTGCAGTATCCTACTGTACTTCGCTTTTAGCAGCGGTCTATCATACTGTACTTCATTACTAGTAGCTGTCTATCATATTTCACTTCACTGCTAGTAGTTGTCTATCATACTATACTTCATTTCTTTCCCCCCCCCCCCCCAATCAGTGGCGGAACTACTGCCAGTGAAGCATAAACCTTCAACAAACACATGCTAAGTCCTCCAATCACGTGCCTTCAGCTCAAGTTCTTTCCATGTCTTACTTATCATTTCCACTCCTGTCTCCAGTCCTCTTCTCCACGTGATTTAAAAAAAAATCTACCTCTGCCTCTTTTACCATGGGAGGTTCTAGAACAATGACTACCTTGTAATGCTATCAACAGGTTTCCTCAATGTGGGTCCTATACATCGCCAGTCTTCTTCTCACATCTTGCTCCACTGGCACTTGTCTGGTTCTTGTCATCAGTTCCACATGAATGTTCTTGTCATCAGTTCCACATGAATGTACTTGTCATCAGTTCCACATGAATTTACTTGTCATCAGTTCCACATGAATGTACTTGTCATCAGTTCCACATGAATGTACTTGTCATCAGTTCCACATGAATGTACTTGTCATCAGTTCCACATGAATGTTCTTGTCATCAGTTCCACATGAATGTACTTGTCATCAGTTCCACATGAATGTACTTGTCATCAGTTCCACATGAATGTACTTGTCATCAGTTCCGCATGAATGTATTTGTCATCAGTTCCGCATGAATGTACTTGTCATCATTTCCACATGAATGTACTTGTCATCAGTTCCACACGAATGTACTTGTCCTCAGTTCCACACGAATTTACTTGTCATCAGTTCCACACGAATTTACTTGTCATCAGTTCCACACGAATTTACTTGTCATCAGTTCCACGTGAATGTACTTGTCATCAGTTCCACATGAATGTACTTGTCATCAGTTCCACATGAATGTACTTGTCATCAGTTCCACATGAATGTACTTGTCATCAGTTCCACGTGAATGTACTTGTCATCAGTTCCACGTGAATGTACTTGTCATCAGTTCCACGTGAATGTACTTGTCATCAGTTCCACATGAATGTACTTGTCATCAGTCCCACATGAATGTTCTTGTCATCAGTCCCACATGAATGTACTTGTCATCAGTCCCACATGAATGTACTTGTCATCAGTTCCACATGAATGTACTTGTCATCAGTTCCACATGAATGTACTTGTCATCAGTTCCACATGAATGTACTTGTCATCAGTTCCACATGAATGTTCTTGTCATCAGTTCCACATGAATATTCTTGTCATCAGTTCCACACGAATGTACTTGTCATCAGTCCCAAACGAATGTACTTGTCATCAGTTCCACATGAATGTACTTGTCATCAGTTCCACATGAATGTACTTGTCATCAGTTCCACATGAATGTACTTGTCATCAGTCCCACACGAATGTACTTGTCATCAGTCCCACACGAATGTACTTGTCATCAGTTCCACATGAATGTACTTGTCATCAGTTCCACATGAATGTACTTGTCATCAGTTCCACATGAATGTACTTGTCATCAGTTCCACATGAATGTACTTGTCATCAGTTCCACATGAATGTACTTGTCATCAGTTCCACATGAATGTACTTGTCATCAGTTCCACATGAATGTACTTGTCATCAGTTCCACATGAATGTACTTGTCATCAGTTCCACATGAATGTACTTGTCACCAGTTCCACATTGGTGACCTAAGGGGGGTCCCATTTATCGTTTTAATTTCCTTTTTTCCCCTTGTTTTTAACACCATAGCATGGTCCAGTTTCTGGAGACAAAATTAATGAGACAAAAAGACATGAAAAGATCTGGTGCGGACGGCACAAGACAGGAGGACCTGACACATATTTGATCTAGACCTATGCTCCGTGGGGAGCTAAATGGGTAATGCTGATGATTATGAAGAAGTAAGTAGTTACTTATATAAGTGGAACAATTTTAAAACACGTTAACAGATTCAAGTTGAAGTGTGATTTTTTAGACCGCAGGCGGCTGCAGGGTCAACTCAACCTCATGAATTGGGTACCAAAGTAACTCTGGGAAGGTAAAGGCGGCCGGCGTGATGCTGACCACATCACCCCTAGTGTACGGATGGTCAAGAAAATATGGGCCTAACACCATATTCCCAATAATCCTCAATGGGCATGTAAACGTGATCCTTTAGCAGATTCAAATACCTAGGCACGTTAATAACATCGGATGGAAGACGCATCTCAAAAGTGAAGAGTAGAATAGCCCAGACAGAAAGTAGCATTCTATAAAATAAAAAAAATAAAAAAATTAGAACATACAAAGATGAACTACCAGACATCACTAAGGAAATAATTCCAACACTCCTCCCAACCCCATGGGAACATCATCTAAATTTCAGCATTAAGACCTCCATAACTACCACCTGCCACATGGGAGAGCTAAATACTCTCCAAAGGAAAACAGTAGCATGTGACATGATTGAAGAACTATACCCCAGAGAAGCATGGATCCAAGTATATACTGACGGATCTGCAACCAGAGCAGTGAAGAACGGAGGCGCAGGAGTTTATGTGGTCTATCCAGACAAAGAAAACGAATCCACCTGTTCACCTACTGGAATATTTTGTTCAAACTACTCTGCTGAAGTACAGGCCTTAAGCATTGCCGCAGAAATAATAAATAAAACAATAAGCCAATGTCAGCAGGTTGTATTCCTTACCAATGCAGTGTCAGTTCTGCAAGCCCTCAACAGTGATAAACTGCCGGAGTTAAAAAGAGCCCTATGCGAAGCAAATATCAAAAGTAGGGCAGTGTACAGTGGATACCATCACACTGTGGCATACCAGGAAAGGAGAGAGCACAAATGTTAGCAAAAGAGGGAGCAACGCGGGAACAAACAGAACAAACCATCACCTTCCAGGAAAAGAAGACCCTTATCAAGGCCATCAGGAAAGTTGACCAACAAAGATACAACTATCACTATCTTGATCGAGCAAAACAGGTGATCCTGCTCCGTATTAAAACAGGACATAACAGACTGAACAGTCACTTATACAGACTGAGATTGGTTCCATCACCACTGTGCACGTGTGGACAGGCAGAACAGACAGCCGAACATAACCTGCAAGACTGCCACATGCTTAGTCAATTGCGGACTGAACATTGGCCCACAGAGACGTACATCCACACAAAGCTGTTTGGGAGTCTTGAAGAACTTTCAAACCACAGCAACATACATCCAGAGAACCGGACATCTTGTGTAGACATTACAAAACAACAGCGAACGAGAAGAAGAAGAAGTCAATGGAAGTAAGAAACAGAGTTCTTTAGTGTCATATAGAACCAATCCTGACATACGAAAGTGAGTCATGGTCGATTAGTTAACAAGTAGGAACAACACTAGAGGTCACAGAGACACGGTTTTACAAAAGAATGTTAAAAATACCATGGACAGTTAAAATGAGTAATGAGGATGTCCTGAAAGATGCCAGTGCGCGGACGAAGCTTATTCCTCATGTTAGAGGAGAACAGTCCACTTTCTTTAGGCATGTTATGAGAAGAATAAAGCAAGATGTTTATCATGACAATAAGATAGAATGAAGGAAAAATAGATAAAGGACGACAAAGGATGACGATACTGGACAGTTTGACGTCATGACATGGGCAGAAGTCAACAATAGAATTGATTAATAGTACTGGAGACAGGAAGTGGGGGATGTGACGGTATTGCCTCCCCTGCTTTGCAGTAGTGGTCCAACAGTGGCCAAAACTCAAGAGTCTCTATTATAGGCTTCAATGGAGTCTATCTTTACACAAGATTACTCTTGGCAGATGTGTAGATAGAAGGTTAATTACAAGATATTCAGATAAGCGAAAACAATGGTGGCATTTGCTGAGCACGTTAATTCTGGAATCTGCCGACAACTTTTGTGAAGAATTTAAGCAATGGGTTATTCTAGCTCGTTAAGCCCCCACCCCTGAGTTAATCAGTGGAATTATTATTACAATATAGCTCTGTTTAGAGTGTGTGTTTAGTAACTTTGACTGAGACAAACATGAAGTACATTTAAAATGATTGAATCGAAGTTAAATTGGTATAATTGCAAATAACAAAATTTAATAATCACTTTAAGTTTAGCAGTTTAAAAAAAAAAGGAATAATAGTTAATTACAAAATAAAGTTTTAATCACTCGGGTGATGGTTTTTGATAAGAGGTTCAAGTGGCAGCATATGGATTAACTTAGCTGCCAGTGACGATTCTGATCCTCCTCCTCCTGATGAGTTGTTTTTCTGTACACTGCGTTCACTCGTCTCTAGTCAAGGTTCGTAGGGTGAAGCTCGTTTCCCAGGAAAGTCTAGGAGAGTCTTCAAAGCTGGTCTTCCGTCTTAAAGCATAACCACTCGTCCCTTCTTGTCTCAGAAATGGTCCTTTTAGCTGGTACCACCAATAAGGCAATCTTGGCTCACAGACGTTTTTGCTTAGAGGACTTTAAAAAAAGGCACTGGCAGCTGCCTTTTTTCACGTGTACTGGGGGTCGTTAATTTTAACTTCAATTCCCTCTGACTCCGTGTCTTTCTTCATTTTCCTAGTCCCGGTGTTCCTTATTAAAATGTAGAGACTTCCTGTGCTTTGTAAGTCTTATTTGGTTCTCCAATAAAAGGTCCGGTTAAAAAAAAAGAATTATGAATCTAGTCTTCACTCTGGCTAGGTCTGATGTTGTCTTGGCGAGCGTGAAATTCACAGTGACATAAAACTGCGAAATGGTCAGACTATATTCCCTGCCTTCCCACGCCTTCGTTTGTTATGGAGTTAAATAAACGCTCCAATCATATTCAAACAGGTCGGGTGTGGCACTTTCAAAATATTTCCGACATTGAAAAATGTTTGCAAAGGTAACGTCTCCCATATATGGTAATATGATGTGCGATGCCCTTGTGTACAAACTTACAGACAGATCGGGAACTCACATGACAACCTGTGTAAGCTGTAATACTTATTACTTTATTAGAAAGTAATGTTGTCATAACAAGTCGGCCCGGAAGCGATTATGTCACACTTGTCTGCTCACATGTGTCACACTTGTCTGCCCACATGTGTCACACAAACAGTAATCTCGTTAACTGTCGCACGAGTACGCAAAACTCCGTGTCTGCCCATCTGGGTTGCCAAACGAGTCGTCTTATCAGCGGTTCAATCTAAACACGCCGGCGACTATGTTATCTCAGTTGCTCACCGCAAGCCAGGATGACCGGGTAACAAACAGGTGACATCCCAGAGAGGAGTGTCGAATGATTTGATAAAATCAAATATCTGCTACTTAGCAGAAAAATAACGACGAAAGAAAGAAAGAAAGAAAGAAAGAAAGAAAGAAAGAAAGAAAGAAAGAAAGAAAGAAAGAAAGAAAGAAAGAAAGAAAAAGAAAGAAAGAAAGAAAGAAAGAAAGAAAGCTCTCTTGATATTGATTCGGCGTATGAATTTGGAAGTCATGTCAGTTCTCGTTTGTTAGGGCCAGAAAATAGATTGATCTTGTTCAATATGTTTATGGCCTGAATTTATATGTATTACTTGTCTAGTACAAGAAGATTCAGTCCTATATTGTATATCTTCGTATGCTAAGGTCGGACTATACCGAACTCTGGCGGAGGTATCCGTTGTCCTAGAGAGTTGTAGTGAGTTCCGAAGAAGCTGGTCGTAATGGCCGGGTGTGTGTTTTCTAGGGCTGGTCCTGTTAAAGGTTAAAAGTGATTTGTGGATGATTTTTCCATAAGGAAGGAATGTCTCTGCGAGAGTATTATGTCAGAGACTCTTCTCATGTATTTCATTATGTTTAAATTCGGACTCCAGGTAAAGCCAGACCCTTTTTCCTTTGATGATCTCCTTATGGTTAGACCTAGATGAAACATCGTATTTTCGAGCATCGTTGGTCGTTTAAATATAGATTGATGAAGATGACAGGTTCCATCAGCGCTTATGTCTTTATGAAGCAACCTTCTGACTAAGGGACTGTATGGAAACTCTAGGAAAGTCTATATATACAAGTTATGAATTAACTCTGGCTTATGATTATCCTCCCGCTGGGCGAGTGAGCGAAAACTCAGGGAAGGAAGCCATGTTGTATTTCTGTCATCATTATGGATCACTGTCCAGAGAACGGATCAGGAATCTTATTATTCAGACAGTGGCACGGAGATCTCATTGGGATTAAAGCCCCTATCGTGGTTTAACTTTGTTATCTAAATATTTAACATATACAGCTGGAGAACTTAGCCAAAGAAAAGGTTCGTCCAGTGAACTCTTTGTATGTTTACACACACATACCCACTGATGCGTTCAGTCAGTTAGGGGATATGAAAATAGTCCGCCAGAACATTGAATGACTATTTAATATTGAATGCTGCATGAAATGTACTACTATTCTACTGCCTAATGATTTGCTATGTCAACATACTCATGACTGTATTACGTGCTGTCCAAGTGTGTGCGTCATTATTAAAAGCATAGAAATGTCAACAGCGGTTCCTAACATCATTGACTTGTACAAGAGTGTGAGTGAAACATTATCAAGTGTCAACTACATCGAACAGTACACCATTCGCGTATTTTCCACTCTCACACTACATCAACATGGCCACTAGATACAATCCTGCGTCGGTTGAGTTGACCTTTGCTCCCCCTGGAGCCTCCATCAGATTCGCCACTGGTTTGCGAAAGGAGAATGGAAGCAGTACCTTACAGCATGCCCGGTAACACTGCAGAGACACGATACACCACTAAATAGTTGTTATACTATAATAAAGTAATTCTACGGTGGTAGGCAAGTTTCCTGGGTCCAGCCTTCGCAGTCTTGAAAGTGGAAGTCACCTAGTGTTTCAAGAACGTTTATTTTGGCAAATGTGACACACATCAACACCAATAGTACAGCTTACAGGCGATGTCAGCTTGACCTGTTCTGACAAGTGTAACGGTATCTGGGTCAGCACTTGTTGACATTTTGCGCAGTACAGACAGTGTTCTAACTTGTAGTGATTGTTTATCCTTCTGAAGTAGAAGAGCAATGTTGATAGACAGAGAAGTGCATATTTCATCGGTGGATCTTCATATGCTCAAAGAAATTGAACATTGTAATAAGTTAATTCAATAATTTAATAACTTATTAAAAGTGAAAAATTATTTTGAATAAAAGATAAGCCTTCTCTAGAACACATTCTTTGCAACACTCCACCTGCAACTCATTCTAATTATTATATTATATATATATATATATATATATATATATATATATATATATATATATATATATATATATATATATATATATATATATATATATATATATATATATATATATATATATATATATATATATATATATATGCATTTATGCTATTTATGTTTACATGTTATTTGTTATGTATTAAATTAGTTTATGTTCTGTGTGACTAGTACAAGGTATACCGAGTGACATTGGTCTGGTACTAGTGTTCCATAGGTACAAATTTTCTTAATTGGAAATTTGTTAGCAACAATTTTTTGCTATTTCTGTTAGCTGTGATGACTGTGTTCAGATTTGTTTTTGTAATATTTTTTCTGTTCTTTAGTTTTGTTTTGGTTTGTTTGTATTTGTAGGCCTACCCTTTGCTATTTTTCAGTTCTATACACAATTTATATCTATACACTGTAGCGTCATTTGTTTTGTTTAGTTCTATTGCAGTTATCATCACAGATTCTGTGACTGTTTACTTTAGTTTCCTATTTTATTTAATTTGATTTCTGCAATTGTTTTCATGTTGTCTTTTCTTGTTTGTCCTTGTTAATGTCTTTAGTTGACAGATGATATATGAGGTATAGTTGAATACACTTACATTATAGTACAGATCAGTACTTTATGATTATTATTGTTATAAAAGAAAGTGTACAAGACCTTTGTAAGGCTTGTCTCCCACAGTGATTGGGATAGAAAATATTATTTTCCACAGGTACTCAAGTGATCATTGATTACATTAAGGAAGTATACAAGACCTTTGTCTCCCACAGTGATTGGGTTATACAGATATTGTTTCCGCATTACTTGGAAATATATATATAATCATACACTATTGATACTATAGAGTACTTAAATTATAAAGGTGATTATACAAGCTCTTTATTAGAGACTTGTTTCACACAGTGTTGTGGTAAAGTGATACTTATTTAGAGACTTCTTCCCAGTGAGGTTGGTACAAGGTCTTTGAAAAATACTAAGAGAGTAAAATAGAGTGAAGTGACTATACAAGTCTATAGTATAGACTTGCCTCCCATTTAAGTGGGACAAGGTAATTTATTTACTTTTTCAGATTACTATTTCATTAGACAGGATGTCTACATTAGATTACTTTATAGCACAAGGGAAATCCCTTGATAAGACTGGTAAAGAGTTAGAAGAATGGACAACTGCTCAATTTGCTATTGCATTAAAATCAGAAGAGAAAAAACAAAAAGATGAGAATAAATGGAAAGCAGAAGTTGAACAAAAGAAGATAGATGCTGAGAATTTCAGATTGCAGATGCAAGCTGAGGAGAAAAAAGCTGCTGCTGAGGAGAGAAAAGCTGCTGCTGAGGAGAGAAAACTTCAAATAGAAGAAAAAAATTAGAAGCTGCTGCTGAGGAGAGAAAAGCTGCTGCTGATGCTGAACAAAAAAGACTAGACAGAGAAGCTGAAGCTGCTGCTGAGGAGAAAAAACTGCTGCTGAACAAAAGAAATTGCAGATGCAGGTGGAAGAAAGGAGATTTGAGGCAGAGCAAAAAAGACTAGACAGAAAAGCTGCTGCTGCTGCTGAACAAAGAAGATTAGAAGCTGAAGAGAGAAAAGCTATAAGAGAACATGAATTTGAGTTAGAGAAATTGAAATTGACAAGTATGAGTAATGTTAATCAGGCATCTAGTGGTAGTGGTAAACCCTTTGTTTACAAGGTCAAGGTACCAGCGTTCAACTCTGCCAGTGACGATATAACATTCTGGCTTGAGAGATTTGAACGTGCTTGTCGAGCTCATAATGTGGATAAATCACAGTATGTGAATCAGTTGTCTGAAAATCTAAAAGGGGATTCTCTGAATAAGTTATGGTTGGTTGAAGAGGCCGACAAGGATAACTATGATGTTATCAGGTCAGCCTTGATAAGGAAGTATCAGTTGTCAGAGGAAGGTTACCGTCTTTTGGTTTAAAACAATGAGACCTGAGACAGGTGTGGAATTCTCAGAATTCATTGCAAATGCACGTCTTACATTTTCACGTTCGATTGAATTATCCAAAACACAGAAAACATTTGAGGCTCTTACGGATTTATTACTCAGAGACAAGATCATGTCTTCGGTGAATAAACCATTTCTAGAATTTTTACATGAGCGTAAACCAAGTACATTAAAACAAATGGAAGAATATTGTGACCAATATGCCACGGCACACCCTGACATGATTCTAAGCAACACTAACATTAAAGAGGGTATGCCAGTTGCGTCAGCAACTCAATACAATAATAATTACTCACACAAGTCCCAAGGAGCTCAAGATAAATCTCACAAAAAGGTTAATTGGAATAGTTATCAAAACCAAGGTAACCACTCAAATCAGGGTTCTTCTTCGAAGACCTGGAATCGGGCTGACAGTCCTCGACACAGGGGTGCCCATAATTATAGAAACTTCCGAAAAGGGAGTAACTATAGGAACTACCCAAGTTCGTCATGGAAACAACAAAACCAACATTACAGGGATACTCATTATAATGATACGATCATTATACGATCATGAACATTATGATTCAAACCCAAATAGGGGTTATAACAGAGGAAATAATAATTACAGAGGCAATTATAACCGAGGTAGATCACAACACAAAAGACATGGTAAATCTCATTACCAGGCTCACTCTGCACAACAAGAGTTTCGTGAAGCCGGTAATCATAATAATGATAAGAAAGACTCTAGTAATGTAGGATGTTCTGCTTTTGATTTTAGTAGAGCATCTCAGTGCTCCCAATGCAAAACGTTATTCGATCCAACCACGGTTTCTACTTTAAGCTGTGGTCATCCTCTTCCTGCTCTTCCTGCGTCAGTCGCGCATGATGGAAGAGGTGCTCTTGTCTTGAATAGAGGTCTAGTAGATGGTACTCCGGTCTCAATTCTTTTCGATTCCGGGTGCACAACCATTGGAGTGAGGCAGTCACTCATAGATCCTTCTCGAGCCACTGGCAAAGTAATCAAATGCGTAACATTTGGTGGCACATTGGAGAAGTACTCTACTGCCATTGTTAACATTGCTACTCCCTTCTTTACAGGAGATGTGCACGCATGTCTTCTCCCGAATCCGATCGCTGATCTTATAATCGGTCGCATTCATGGAGTGAAAGAATGCACTCCGCAACAAATTGTTGATTGGGAAAATAGGAATATGCAAACTGCTAATGCAGTAGTTACTAGGGCTCAAGCTCTTAACATGCCGCAATCTTCGCCTTCTGAAGATAATGATGCGCAGATCCAAGATGATCCCTTGGAAATTTCTCGTGATTCATTTATGAAACAGCAGGAAGATGATCCTACTCTTAAAAAATTCTTTACGCTAGCAACAAAAGGTGATCCGAATAAAGACACAAATCGTAAATCTTGGATTACGATGAAGAATGGCGTACTTGTGCGTATGGTACAAGACTCCGCTAAGTCCGCTCATTCTCAAATTCTAGTGCCCAAAAATATGAGAGTTAAAATCTTACAGCACGCTCATGATTCTCAGTGTGCTGGGCATATGGGTTTTTCCCGTACTAAATCTAGAGTTCTTGAGTCTTTCTTTTGGCCTTTTGTGAACAAGGACATACGGATCTATTGTCGATCTTGTAAGGTATGTCAAGAAGTTAAATCCAAAGGTCCATGCCATGCTGCACCTATTCAGACTGCAGATATTCCAATTCGACCATTTCAAAAGATGGCGATAGACATCATCGGTCCATTTAAAATAAAGTCTGCTAGAGGACACCAATTTATCTTGACGTGTGTTGACATGTGCACACGTTGGCCAGAGGCTGTTCCTCTAAAGAGCATAACTACTGCTGATATTGCAGATGCTCTTTGGTTAATATTTTCTCGTCTGGGATTTCCAGCAGAAATATTATCGGACCATGGTACCCAACTCATATCGGATACTATGTCTCAAGTAATGTCGACTCTTAAGATAGAGAGATCTTTAAGTAGTATTTATCATCCTATGTCTAATGGGATGCTAAAACGTCTGAATAGGACTCTCAAAAACCTATTAGGTAAGATAACTGAAGATCATCCTCAGGATTGGGACAGAGTTTTACCCGCGGCTCTCTTTGCATATAGAGAGGTTGCCAACGAACATACAGGATTTTCTCCCTTTGAACTTGTCTTTGGCGCGAAACCGCGAGGTCCTATGTCCTTACTTCATGATCTCATAACTGCTGATAATATTGTCGATGACACAAAATCCTCTTACGAATATGTCATTGCGCTTAGACACAAGATTATTGAAGCATGCAAATTGGCAACTGCTTCTTCTGAATTTGCCAAACAGAAGGCAAGGCAATTTGCCAATAAGAAGAGATGCTTACGACAACTTTGTCCAGGAGACAAAGCATTTGTCTTACTACCTTGTAGGGAAAACAGACTTCTTATTTCTTGGAAAGGTCCATATGATGTAATATCAAAAGTTTCCGATGTCGACTTTATTGTCGATATTGATGGGAAGCATAAAACCTTCCACATCAACATGCTCACGGAATTCCATGAACGTCCGGATTATTTACAACCTGTTTTCCAGGCAACGGACGATTCTCCAGTCCAACATGGGCATTACTCATCACTGTCAGTAATACAGGATGAGGAAACGAGTTTCTCGGATGTGAATTTGCCTTTTCCGATGATTCCACTTCATTCTAATGAATCATGGAAAGATGTTGCGATTTCTCCCGAATTATCTCCAGGAGAACAGAAACAAGTTTCTACTATGTTACAACAATTTCAGGATGTCCTTACTGACATTCCTGGTCAAACTGATGTCATTGAACATGACATTATTCTTACTGACCATAATCCTATAAGGGTCAGACCGTATCCTATCCCGATACATTTTCAAGCACAGGTTGAGAAAGAGTTGGATGAGATGATAGATTTAAAAATAATTGAACCATCCACATCAGCATATTCTTCGCCGATGGTTATTGTACGGAAAAAAGACAATAACATACGTCTTTGCGTTGATTATCGCAAATTGAACCAAGTGACGAAATTTGATGCTGAACCTATGCCTTTACTAGAAGAGCTACTTACAAGACTATCGAAATCTCATTTCTTCACTAAACTTGATTTGTCTAAGGGATATTGGCAAGTTCCACTATCCAAACACGCCAAGCCGTTTACTGCTTTTTCGACACCTAGGGGTCTATTCCAATGGAATTTCATGCCTTTCGGCCTTATGAACGCCCCTGCAACATTCGTACGCATGATGCGTCGAATCCTATCTCATCGCTCAGATGTCATTGCATATCTTGATGACATCTGTCTTTTCAGTGATACTTGGGAAGATCACTATAACGGGTTAAATGAACTATTGTCTATCTTACGCGAGCATAACCTGACAGCGAAACCATCTAAAGCCTGTATTGGTTTTAGCGAAATATCTTTCTTAGGTCACCGTGTTGGTCATGGTTTCCTAAAAACAGAAGACCATAATACAAGTAAAATACTTAACATTTCGATTCCTAAGACTAAAAAGCAAGTGCGAAGTCTTTTAGGTCTAATACAATTTTATGGACGATTCATTCCGAATCTGTCCTCAATCATGTCACCTCTTTCTTCTTTACTAAAGAAAGGGTCTCCTAATATAGTCCATTGGACTCAAGAATGGCAATCCTCTTTAGATAAGGTTAAAACTATGTTTTCTACTTCACCTATCTTGGTATTACCTACTAAGGATAAGACATTTGTTCTTCGTAGTGACGCTTCATCCACAGGGATTGGAGCAGCACTAATGCAAGAGTACTCTGGAACTCTGCATCCTGTGATGTATATTTCTCGAAAACTAAATGCCGCAGAGAAGAATTACTCGGTCTTAGACCGTGAATTATTGGCTATGGTTTGGTCAATCCTTAAACTTCAAAGATTTCTTCTTGGCGCGCATTTCATTGTGGAAACTGACCAGAAAGCTCTTACTGCTATTCAGAGTAAAAATCTGAAGAGCGCGAGATCAACGCGATACGCGATTGCTCTTCAACCTTTTCATTTTTCGGTGCGAGCTATCCGTGGGTCAGAAAATGTGATGGCAGACATTTTGTCTAGATGCCCACATGATTCCTAATTGTTAGATCCTGAGTTTTCTAACATGTCTAACTTTGCTACAGTTTTTTGCTATGTTAAAATATGTATACATAAGTAATGTATCATATATATTGATTGTATCACTACTTAGCGGTTCATTGATGTATATTCACCGCTGATCTTTGGATGTTTTTTCGTCTTTGATAATCATGATGTTAAAATACCTCAGATGAAATTTTTGGATAAACTGGTGTAGAAATTGTGGCATTGCCAGTATTGTAGTATGCGTTGGTGATACCTCTCTGGAAATTGTAATATGAATACATTAAAGTACGAACCACACATTGTAATATAATGCGAATCTTGACATGTACGACATCCTGTAAAAAAACATGGCTGCAAACTGAACACGCTTTACTGTGTCCCTTCTGAAACAAGTGTGTGCTTGTGAAGATGACGAGGTAATGCTTATATACATACATCATAACATTACATGGTGGCAGCGGTCGATACCGGACTGACGCAAAACAGCTACACGATAACACGTGAGTACAGTTTATTCGGCTAATTTTCGTCATCGAGGTCAGCCATGGCGGCGAAACAATATCGCAACGCACCGCAAATGAGATTCGCCGGTCAAGATGATAAGAGTGAAGCTTTCTTGTTATGGCGCCAACGCATAGATCTATATTCCAAGACCACTGGTCTGGAAGGACAAACCCTAACTCCATATATCCTAGAAGCATTGGACGATGAAGGTTTGAAAATTTACAACAGTTTTGCTACCGCCATGCCTGTGGAGTCGGCGACAGACCCCGCAGCCATATTGGACGAATTTGAAAAACGTCTGATAATAAAGCACACGAACTTTAGAGCGGCAAGATTAGAACTTCACCACCTGCGACAGAAACCTGGTGAAAGTCTAGATGATTTTTTCACTCGCATCAAGGAGAAAACAAGTGTATGCAAATTTAACAAAGAAGAAGAAAAAGAGCGAATTATCGAACAGATCCTTCTCAGCACACCAATGCCAGAGTTCCAGAAATGGATACTGAGCCAGAGTGATACACTAACTTTACAACAACTTCTGGATGAAGGTAGGAAACACGAGGCACAAGCACTAAACATTAAACAAATTCAGCAAGGTACATTAGCAGCCCAGGTGGATGCAGTGAAAAGCTATAAACCCAAACACAACAAAGCAACTGGTTCGAAGCAACAAGAAAAACACAACACAAGCAGAGGTGCTATGTGTAAATGTTGTGGCCTAAACCACATACAAAACCACTGTCCAGCTAAAGACTCTACATGTCATTACTGCAGAAAGAGGGGCCACTGGATAAAATTATGTTTCAAGAGGAAACAAGACAGTGCTCAACACAACCTTCACAGCATAGAGTCATCAAAACAAACACACTTTATGATGACTGAGGACCTTGACTCCAGTGAAGAAAGTGATCCTTCCACATTTGATACTGTGAAGATACTAACTTTCAGTAATGAACCAAAGAGAACGCAGGCTTTCTGCAAGGTACAATTCCGAATACCAGGAATTAAAAGGCACAAAGAAAGATATATTCGGTTCAAGATAGACACAGGTGCCCAAGGTAACACTCTACCCTTAAGAATATTCAGACAGATCATGCCTGACAAGGTGGATGAGCAAGGATTTCCCACAAGGGATGTAAAAAGTAGGAGTGGCAGGACAAAGCTAAGAGCTTACAATGGAACAAGTATAGACTGTTTCGGAGCAGTAACACTTGAATGTTTATACAGAGACTCTGAATGGACATCGTCAACATTTTACTTGGTAGATGTTGAAGGACCTGCAATTTTGGGTTTACCAATGTGCGAAAAGCTGAGTGTGGTAACTATTAACAACATTAAAGCTGACAAAAAAGAACATCTTACTCTACACGTCACTGGAGTAGATGACCTTAAACAGCGATTCCCAGAACAGTTCGACAGAATAGGCAAACTTCCAGGAAAGGCAAGATTCTTTTTAAAAGACAACGCTGAGCCAAAGATAGACCCACCTAGAAAGTATCCTATACATGTTAAACAGAAACTTGCCACAGAACTAGAAAAGATGGTGCAGAATGATGTTATTAGAAAGGTTGAAGAGCATTCTGATTGGTGTAGTAGTATCACAACCGTTCTGAAGCAGGATGGTTCTCTTCGGGTTTGCCTTGACCCAAAACACTTAAACAACAGTCTAAAGTGCTGTCCACACAAAATGCATACAGTGGAAGAGATAACTCACAGATTCCACAATGCCAAATATTTTTCTAAACTAGATGCTGTACACGGATACTGGAGTGTTGAGATAGCAGAGGAAAGTCAACTCCTTACAACTTTTCGAACACCATTCGGCAGATATTGTTTCAAGAGACTCCCATTTGGTTTGAATGTATCACAAGACATCTTTCAACAGAAGATTGACAACATTGTTGAGCAATGTTCTGGTACAGTGGCTATTGCGGATGACATTGTAGTCTGCGGCAGGTCAGAACAAGAACACGACCGTAACTTGATTAACTTGATGCATGTAGCACAGGCCAATGGGCTAACATTCAACAGCAAAAAGTGTACAATTAAGGCAACGGAGATACAATTTTTTTGGATTGCTGTACACCCAGAATGGTGTAAAACCAGACCCTAAAAAGGTTGAAGATATTCATGACATGCCAACACCAGCTACAAAGAAGGAACTGCAACAATTCTTAGGTGCTGTCAATTTCCTAGCACACTTCATACCAAATTTGTCAGCTGCTGCAGAACCTTTGCGATCTCTACTACAGAATGAAACTCCGTATGAATGGTCAGAAGACTACCAACACATATTCAACTACTTGAAGACCCTCATATCATCTGATGCATGCTTGAAATACTATGACATGCAAGCACCCACTTTTCTCATGGTTGATTCCAGTCTGAAAGGCCTAGGAGCAGCACTTTTGCAACCAGACAAAAATCATGAAGGACACTATGCCAAAGAACTTCGTCCTGTAGCTTACGCAAGCAAATCATTAAGTTCTGGCGAAAAGAAACTTGCAAACATTGAAAGAGAAATGCTAGCTGTACGTTTTGGAATCAAACGCTTCCACACATTTCTTTTCAACCGCCCATTTACAATTCTCTCAGATCACAAGCCACTTGAGATGATTCATAAAAAACCAATAGCTTCAGCACCACCACGACTACAAGCTCTGTTATTGGAAACACAAGGTTATGATTTTAATATTCAGTATATCCCAGGAGAGGATATAGGTCTTGCAGATGCTCTCAGCAGACTACCAAACCCCAACAAGACAGCAGATCTTACCCCAAACATCAAAGTTGATTTTGTCAAGTTTAGCGATAATCGGCTTGAACACATCAGAGAAGACATAATGAGAGATCCTATCCTTAACTCTCTCAAAGAACTGATATACCATGGATGGCCAAGCTCTATCAGGGAAGTTCCAACACACATCCGTCCATACTACTCGATGAGGGACGAGTTAAGCATCGAAGATGGTCTGATCCTTAAAGGAGATCGCATTGTTGTACCAGAAACACAACGCGATATCATCCTTAAACAGCTCCATAATAGTCACCTTGGTATTGTGAAGACACAACTGAGAGCAAAGAAAGATGTTTACTGGCCACAGATAAACAAGGACATAGAAACACTATGTAAAAACTGTTCAATTTGCCAAGAACATGCAAATAGGCAGTGCAGAGAACCTCTCATACCATCAGACATACCATTGAGCCCTTGGAGCATTATAGGAACTGATATTTTCTCAATCGACAATAATGACTATCTTATTATTGCTGATTACTACAGCAAATTTCCCATCATTGAGAAACTTCCACAACCCTCACCATCAGCTGTTGTTGCAGACATTACAAAGAAGTATTGCAGCATGTTTGGCATCCCGGATGAAATTAGATCAGACAACGGTCCACATTTCTCAGGTCAAGCATACAGAAACTTCACTAAGGACTGGAAGATCAAACACACAACATCATCACCTAGATACCCTAAATCTAATGGTTTCATTGAGAGACAGATACAAACTATCAAGTCAATCATGGAGAAAACAAGAACAGAGGATGTACACCTAGCACTCTTGAGATGGAGAACAACACCGGTAGACAGTAAGATCGACAGTCCAGCAGAACTTATGTTTGATAGAAGAATTAAAGACCTCCTACCATCTAAGGTCCACTTCCGTCCACAACATAGAGACAGCACATATGATCAACTTCAGCATCGTCAGCAAGTTCAGAAATCCAACTATGACAAATGTGCTAAAGACTTACCACCATTATATCCTGGTCAGCATGTGACTACCTACAACCACAACAATGACACATGGTCAAAAGCAACAATCATTTCCAGAAACCCTGAACCCAGGAGCTATACTTTAAGACCAGACAGCAGCAGCAACCTCCTGAGGCGAAACAGAGTGGACATAAGAGAAATCCCACAGAATACAACAGAACAGAGAATTCCCATGCTTTCAACAGACAATGCAGTAACTCCAGACTTTGGTGCCCCACAAAACCAACAAGCGCCAAGGCCGAAATCACAACCAACTCAAGCTAAACCAGGGACTTCCGCAGAACCACCAGCACTTTACACCACTCGTTCTGGCCGTACAGTGACACCTCCCAGCCGATACAGACAGTGACATATATACTCACACTGAGCATTACACATACTTATCCTTTCTCACATGAAACATTTCGTTGGAAATGTTTGCACACATTTTTTTTTCAAAAAAGGGGGGATGTAATATGAATACATTAAAGTACGAACCACACATTGTAATATAATGCGAATCTTGACATGTACGACATCCTGTAAATAAAACATGGCTGCAAACTGAACACGCTTTACTGTGTCCCTTCTGAAACATGTGTGTGCTTGTGAAGATGACGAGGTAATGCTTATATACATACATCATAACATTACAGAAATATTTATACTCAGGGAAAAACTTTCTCTGGTTCCTGAGATATATTCTCACTTGTCGTGCCATATGACGACTTGGCCTTACATTAGGCGTTACATTTGTTTGGAATGCTTATCATCTGCGCATTGTTATTCCTGCGTTGTGAGCCTATTGTATGTTGCTCCTGGATGTATTTAAAAAAAAAATGTACCATTTCTTTTCCCCGGGGGGGGGGGGGGGGGGGGGGGGGGGGGGGGGGGGGGGGGGGGGGGGGTGGTAATCTGTTGCATACATATTTTTGAATGCACAGATTACAAAAATACGATATGTCTATTTAATAGGGAAAATATACATTTGTATTTATTTGTGTACGAAAATGCTTCCCTTGGGAAAGCGAGATAATCCATGATTGATTTATACGTTTGATTATATGGATGATCTCTCTTGATATTGATTCGGCGTATGAATTTGGAAGTCATGTCAGTTTTCGTTTGTTAGGGCCAGAAAATAGATTGATCTTGTTCAATATGTTTATGGCCTGAATTTATATGTATTACTTGTCTAGTACAAGAAGATTCAGTCCTATATTGTATATCTTCGTATGCTAAGGTCGGACTATACCGAACTCTGGCGGAGGTATCCGTTGTCCTAGAGAGTTGTAGTGAGTTCCGAAGAAGCTGGTCGTAATGGCCGGGTGTGTGTTTTCTAGGGCTGGTCCTGTTAAAGGTTAAAAGTGATTTGTGGATGATTTTTCCATAAGGAAGGAATGTCTCTGCGAGAGTATTATGTCAGAGACTCTTCTCATGTATTTCATTATGTTTAAATTCGGACTCCAGGTAAAGCCAGACCCTTTTTCCTTTGATGATCTCCTTATGGTTAGACCTAGATGAAACATCGTATTTTCGAGCATCGTTGGTCGTTTAAATATAGATTGATGAAGATGACAGGTTCCATCAGCGCTTATGTCTTTATGAAGCAACCTTCTGACTAAGGGACTGCATGGAAACTCTAGGAAAGTCTATATATACAAGTTATGAATTAACTCTGGCTTATGATTATCCTCCCGCTGGGCGAGTGAGCGAAAACTCAGGGAAGGAAGCCATGTTGTATTTCTGTCATCATTATGGATCACTGTCCAGAGAACGGATCAGGAATCTTATTATTCAGACAGTGGCACGGAGATCTCATTGGGATTAAAGCCCCTATCGTGGTTTAACTTTGTTATCTAAATATTTAACATATACAGCTGGAGAACTTAGCCAAAGAAAAGGTTCGTCCAGTGAACTCTTTGTATGTTTACACACACATACCCACTGATGCGTTCAGTCAGTTAGGGGATATGAAAATAGTCCGCCAGAACATTGAATGACTATTTAATATTGAATGCTGCATGAAATGTACTACTATTCTACTGCCTAATGATTTGCTATGTCAACATACTCATGACTGTATTACGTGCTGTCCAAGTGTGTGCGTCATTATTAAAAGCATAGAAATGTCAACAGCGGTTCCTAACATCATTGACTTGTACAAGAGTGTGAGTGAAACATTATCAAGTGTCAACTACATCGAACAGTACACCATTCGCGTATTTTCCACTCTCACACTACATCAACATGGCCACTAGATACAATCCTGCGTCGGTTGAGTTGACCTTTGCTCCCCCTGGAGCCTCCATCAGATTCGCCACTGGTTTGCGTAAGGAGAATGGAAGCAGTACCTTACAGCATGCCCGGTAACACTGCAGAGACACGATACACCACTAAATAGTTGTTATACTATAATACAGTAATTCTACACCGATACTGCCGGAGAGAAACAAAGATCGATAGGGGCCGCCCCGTTTTGTCACAGGGGAGAGGCATGATCGCCTAGCCACACGGCATGGTTCTTGAAGAAGAAGTAGTTACAATTTTTATACAGATGTGCCAAATATTGATTGTAGTTTATGAGCCCATTATATTATGTAAGGTAAAGGATCCCGTTACACGCTCATTGAGGTAGATTGGGAATATGGTGTTAGGCCCATATTTTTTTGACCATCGGCATACTAGGGGTGATGTGGTCAGCATCACGCCGGCCGCGTTAACCTTCCCAGAGTTGCTCTGGTACCCAATTTTTGAGGCTGGGTAGACCCCGGAGCCGTTTGCGGTCTAAAAAATCCCACCTCAACTGGGGATAGAACCATGGACCACCGAGCTAGGAAGCCAGTGCACTAACCACCTAGGCTACCCAGGCTCCATTATAATAGGTGGACCGCCACTTAATTTGCCGGTGGCACCAAACAATCTAGTTAAGCTATTGTCCCCAAACATGTCTGAAATAAAGAATGAAGAGGTATCACAAAAGCTCAGTTACCATCACGCTATAATTTAAACCTTGACTCAGGTCATTGATTATTTCATGAATGCTGGTATTTGTTCTAAGGATTAACGAATGCACACTAGGTATGTTCTCAAATAACTGTCTGAGCTGTGCAGCAAAAGTTGTAGCAGGTGGCGATGTTTCTGCCAACAGAATACACAAACAAATATGTTTTCAGATTGCAGTGCGCTTAATTTAAACCACTAAATGTAAATAAGTACATTTCACGAAGCCGTTTAGAAATGAAAAAAATAAAGGGGTGCAACCATTAGATTGAAATAACAAAAACATAAAGGGAACAGTCAAAGAAAGCAATACAAAGCAAAATCGTAACCATGCCATTTGCCATCAGGGGCAAGTGACTTTTTATGCCACCTACTCAACTCTGCAGAAAAATAAAATAAAATTATATATCCGAAAAAAAAGTATTCCTTCAAATAACCGTCTTGCCGCACTCAGGACTAGATCGCCCTACTGAGAAAATATCCCGACAATCCACATAACAAAACCTCCAGTTATGCCGCTTTACCAAGTATCACCGGTACATCTGTGCGAAATTTTACGCGGGATTACATACTGAAGACGGCGCGTAAAACCAAAATCGCGTACAATCAGAAGTAACCATGACAATGTGGTAAATATTTCATGTTCTCGTACTGCAGTGGTTTCTTTAGCATTGTGTTTTACACAACCAGGTTGCCAGCCTCGCACAACCACATATTAGTCCCTTCTTACGACATACATCAGGGAGTCTCTTTGTTCCCTCTGCCCCCCCCCCCCCCCCCCCCCCCCCCCCCCCCCCCCCCCCCCCCCCGCCCCCCCCCCCCCCGCCCCCCCCCACCCCCCCCCCCCCCCCCCCCCCCCACCCCCCCCCCCCCCCCCCCCCACCCCCACCCCCCCCCCCCCCCCCCCCCCGAGTCCTGGAAATAATCCAGGGGCAAACAGATAATAACTGTTTGCTACACCAGGTAAGGCTAACCTGTAAGTGTAGCAGGTGTTAATTTTACAGCATGTCTGACGCAAACTACCGACACTTTCTGTTCCCATAATTTCCTTTCTCATCCTGTTAATCGCAGCAGTTTGTATCACGACCTTGTTGAGTTTTATTGGCTAAATATTAACCAATTACGTATCGCCACGACACGAACCTAGATTCCGTCCTATACCTTTTACAATACCGTTTCTTCTTGCCTGGTTACATTTTTGACAACCCTTTGTTGATCGCTGTGTTGATAAATTCTCTAAACGATAGTGGTAATTTGAGTCACAAGAGAATAATAATGAAATGCGATGCTTGTCGTGGTTGAGTTAGAGTGTAGAGTATTTGTCGAGTTGGACAATAGTAGTGTAACCGACAAGGGATAGTGGACTGACAGAGTTATAGATTACACACACAGAAAGGTGTAAATAGGAGATGGACTTGAGACAACCTGGAAGAAGATTTACCAAAATGATCTCTCTCTCCAAGCCTCAACTCACTTATGTCTGTCTAAGCATCTCCTGCTCTCTCTCTTTTCTCTTATCATACATAGAGATTATAGTAAAGAGCTAAAAATACAAATATGGATGGAAAGGTCGTGAACAGCGCATTAATAAATGTGTAAAATTTATTAAAGAAGAAAAGCATGAAAATAATGCATATCATCACAACAACATAAAATTACATCAATAATCAAATATTCATCAATAATCATATACACCAACAACCACACACACACAGATCACCATTCATAAAACCTGTAGAACCCAAGAGAAATAAATAAACTGTCTGACAGTCTGTCGGTTTTCGTGGGACCAAGTACAATGCTTCAGACAGTGTCCTTTTTACGTAAAGATATACTCCATGGGTAATGGACTTGACCTGTATAAATCCACTGTAGTCGCTATTGTTGGTGGCATCCCTGATTTCGCGATGGGAACTGGAAGACTGTCTATCTCCTGCTGACCAAATAAACAAAACTGAGCTACAGTCCGTCCGCTTTCGTGGGACCAAATGGGATAGCTCCAATGTCTTTACGTAAAGATATACTCCATGGGTGATGGACTTGACCTGTAAATCCAATGTAGGCGCTATCTTTGGTGACCCCTAATTGCGCGAGGGGCTGGAACTCTGTATTTACCTCTGGTTTACCAAAATGAATAAGCTGCGTGTCAGTCCGTCCGCTTTTCGTGGGACCAAATGTGCCAGCTCCAGAAAGTGTCTTTTACGTAAAGATATACTCCATGGGTGATGGACTTGGCCTGTAAAAAACTTTCCTTGTTGGCACTAAACATTGGTGACACTAATTTGCGTGAGGGGCTGGAAGACGCTGTATATCTTTGCTGGCCGCTCCTAAGTGCGAAGTTCTACATAGACCCAGAAATAAACCATGGGACGAAGTCACGTGAGGACAATTGATCCCAAGGCGTGCTTATCCGGCGCTAGAATTGGCTTTAAATCCGGTTTTGGCTGGTTGACTGTGGCTTGGCTGAGTGCCCCGTTTAGGCACAAAAAAGGCGGGTGATATGGAATTCTGCTATAGGCATGCTGGGCGGTTTTGAGATTTTGGAAGCCGCAATGCCCTGACTGGTAATCCAATAGGCGAGTAGGAAACTACTACTGCCATAGACGTTTCAGATTGTTGCGTTGGCTCATTTCACAATGCGTGAGCTGAACTCCCGTGAGAGGGAAATGGCGTTGACAAAAGGTTGTTGTTCCAGGTATGGCTGTGACACTCGTGGGGCTAGATATCCTCAGAATCCCTCTAGATCGAAGAGACGGTGACATTCTTCGTCTGACTGGAAACTAGACTAGCAATTCGGTATCCCCCTGAAACTGAGACCGAAAAGAGACACCCTTTTACATCAAGCAAATAATAAATCACACTAACTTTATACAGAAAGTTTCGCTCCACTATGGGATTAAATTTATTGTAGTTATTGCTATGATAGTTTAGGGCTGTCTTTAACCATGTCTCCTGTTCCTTAAAAATATCAATTATCAACACGCACCCGCATAGACTTAATATCTTTTGCACACCCAGGTACCTGTCAGTAACTGTTCTGACAGCAACAATCTACTCCTCTTCTCCCAATCTCAATATACAGGAAACCTAACCAGTAGTTACAGTTAAATGGATATGCTTATTCATCTTACAACATTAAATGAATTTACATAAACAGATTACAGCATGTGACATTACAAAATAAGTAATATGTCCCTTTGGGAAAAATATATTAATATTCCACACAATGAGTACAAAGAGAATGCAATGTTCTTGCTATAATAATACAATTGTGGCTGAATCATAAGATATAATTATATCTATGCCTGGTGACTGCTTTCTGTGAAAGTTATAGACTAGTGCCTAGCCACACAAGTAAGCATAAAATGATTCTCCCTTGCCACTAAAAATATCTATCAAAAAGGAATAAGTGACTATTTCCTATAATCCAGAGTTATTACCTGCATCTCACTATTCAGTTTTTTAAGTGAACAATCCACACCTGGCATTATCTTACAGAAATGACAGTTAATTTTGCTGACTCTTAACCCAATGGTAAGCATTCGTGGACTGATTCTACGCCTAATATCTGTTATTGTAAGTTTAACATTTAACCCATGATAAACCGTAACAGTTTAAGCACCACTTAATAGGCCGTAGACAGCGCTACCTTATCACTGAATAAATTACTAGGAGAAGTCCTCAGAAATAAATTCACTTCCCTAACAGATATATATAAAAGCTAACATGAATCTAATATAATAATTATAAGATATGTTTACTCACCCCGAGAAAATGCCAAGAAATAGGCCAAAAACATTTAGTTCTGTGTTAATGTTTGCCTTATTTCCATAATGGTCTATCTCGGGCCAGGAATCTTCTACGAGTGTGTTTGACGTAGTAAAATTTCAAATCTTATAGCTTACAAAGGACGCTCCCCCCGGACACCTGCCTAACCTGATTCTACAGATGTATTGGCGTAATGCGTAATAGAGTAAGACAAAAGAAATCGTGCGAAAGTTCCCCAGGCCTCAAAGGGTACCAGCCGCTCGTCATCAAACGTTTTTAAAGCGACCAGAGAAATTCCCCTGTTGGGACCACAGAGGGTACCCGCCGCTAACGAACCGTTTCTTTCACAGAAACCGTCTTGGCTCGTTCTAACACTTAAAGCGGACCCGAGAAATGTTTCTCTGGTCGAACAGGTGCGTTTAGATAACATTACGTCTAGCGTTAGCTGACCGCAGCTGGCCAGCGTAAACAACCTCGGGTGGGGTTTGAGAGGGTGAGAAAGTTTGGCCACAAAGGTAGAAAAGGAAAGAAAAAGAAAATACAAAATGTCTCGGAAAACAGAACATTTAAAGGAGTAATCAAATTATGGACAAGATGGTAAAATAAATTATCTTTCACGTGACAAGTGCCCCCTTTTTTAAAGTGCGTGAAACACGAACTAAATGACAGTAATTTATCTTTTCCATCAATGTCCATTACATGTCCTAGAACATCCTATAATCATAATACAAATTTGTTTCCAACTTCTGTCAGTACTTAGCTATTGGGAGGATTGGTTACTATCATTCAAATGAACACCCTCCCTTGGTACAAATGCAAGCTAGTAACTGACTGTCTGTAGCTTCTTATCTCAGATTAAAGAGCTACTCCTGAAAAAAATTAACCCTTAAAAAAAATTTTCTGACTTTTACAACAATAGTCGTCAGATTTGTCAACCAAAAACTCAGCAGTGGTACCATCAACCTTTACCAGCTGTCTCATGTGTAGCATGAACAATAAATGTAACTTAATATTTATGATTGCTGTGGAGTAAAACGCTGTTCAGACTTCCTCCCAAAAGAAATAGTTCGTTATGTCTAGGGATATCGATTCCTATAATCTGCCGAACACTAAACTCTAAGAATCAAGATAGAATCTTGTGAGAGATTCATCCTCGGATCGAGCACATATTAAATGTCGTACTAGATGGGTTCTAGAATCTCGGACGGGCTCCCAATTGTCGTGGTTGAGTTAGAGTGTAGAGTATTTGTCGAGTTGGACAACTGTAGTGAAATCGACAAGGGATAGTGGACTGACAGAGTTATAGATTACACTTTAGATAAGGTGTAAATAGGAGATGGACTTGAGACAACCTGGAAGAAGATTTACCAAAATGATCTCTCTCTCCAAGCCTCAACTCACTTATGTCTGTCTAAGCATCTCCTGCTCTCTCTCTTTTCTCTTATCATACATAGAGATTATAGTAAAGAGCTAAAAATACAAATATGGATGGAAAGGTCGTGAACAGCGCATTAATAAATGTGTAAAATTTATTAAAGAAGAAAAGCATGAAAATAATGCATATCATCACAACAACATAAAATTACATCAATAATCAAATATTCATCAATAATCATATACACCAACAACCACACACACACAGATTACCATTCATAAAACCTGTAGAACACAAAGAGATAAATAAACTGTCTGACAGTCTGTCCGTTTTCGTGGGACCAAGTACAATGCTTCAGACAGTGTCTTTTTTTACGTAAAGATATACTCCATGGGTAATGGACTTGACCTGTATAAATCCACTGTAGTCGCTATTGTTGGTGGCATCCCTGATTTCGCGATGGGAACTGGAAGACTGTCTATCTCCTGCTGACCAAATAAACAAAACTGAGCTACAGTCCGTCCGCTTTCGTGGGACCAAATGGGATAGCTCCAATGTCTTTACGTAAAGATATACTCCATGGGTGATGGACTTGACCTGTAAATCCAATGTAGGCGCTATCTTTGGTGACCCCTAATTGCGCGAGGGGCTGGAACTCTGTATTTACCTCTGGTTTACCAAAATGAATAAGCTGCGTGTCAGTCCGTCCGCTTTTCGTGGGACCAAATGTAATAGCTCCAGAAAGTGTCTTTTTACGTAAAGATATACTCCATGGGTGATGGACTTGGCCTGTAAAAAACTTTCCTTGTTGGCACTAAACATTGGTGACACTAATTTGCGTGAGGGGCTGGAAGACGCTGTATATCTTTGCTGGCCGCTCCTAAGTGCGAAGTTCTACATAGACCCAGAAATAAACCATGGGACGAAGTCACGTGAGGACAATTGATCCCAAGGCGTGCTTATCCGGCGCTAGAATTGGCTTTAAATCCGGTTTTGGCTGGTTGACTGTGGCTTGGCTGAGTGCCCCGTTTAGGCACAAAAAAGGCGGGTGATATGGAATTCTGCTATAGGCATGCTGGGCGGTTTTGAGATTTTGGAAGCCGCAATGCCTGACTGGTAATCCAATAGGCGAGTAGGAAACTACTACTGCCATAGACGTTTCAGATTGTTGCGTTGGCTCATTTCACAATGCGTGAGCTGAACTCCCGTGAGAGGGAAATGGCGTTGACAAAAGGTTGTTGTTCCAGGTATGGCTGTGACACTCGTGGGGCTAGATATCCTCAGAATCCCTCTAGATCGAAGAGACGGTGACATTCTTCGTCTGACTGGAAACTAGACTAGCAATTCGGTATCCCCCTGAAACTGAGACCGAAAAGAGACACCCTTTTACATCAAGCAAATAATAAATCACACTAACTTTATACAGAAAGTTTCGCTCCACTATGGGATTAAATTTATTGTAGTTATTGCTATGATAGTTTAGGGCTGTCTTTAACCATGTCTCCTGTTCCTTAAAAATATCAATTATCAACACGCACCCGCATAGACTTAATATCTTTTGCACACCCAGGTACCTGTCAGTAACTGTTCTGACAGCAACAATCTACTCCTCTTCTCCCAATCTCAATATACAGGAAACCTAACCAGTAGTTACAGTTAAATGGAATGCTTATTCATCTTACAACATTAAATGAATTTACATAAACAGATTACAGCATGTGACATTACAAAATAAGTAATATGTCCCTTTGGGAAAATATATTAATATTCCACACAATGAGTACAAAGAGAATGCAATGTTCTTGCTATAATAATACAATTGTGGCTGAATCATAAGGTACAATTATATCTATGCCTGGTGACTGCTTTCTGTGAAAGTTATAGACTAGTGCCTAGCCACACAAGTAAGCATAAAATGATTCTCCCTTGCCACTAAAAATATCTATCAAAAAGGAATAAGTGACTATTTCCTATAATCCAGAGTTATTACCTGCATCTCACTATTCAGTTTTTAAGTGAACAATCCACACCTGGCATTATCTTACAGAAATGACAGTTAATTTTGCTGACTCTTAACCCAATGGTAAGGATTCGTGGACTGATTCTACGCCTAATATCTGTTATTGTAAGTTTAACATTTAACCCATGATAAACCGTAACAGTTTAAGCACCACTTAATAGGCCGTAGACAGCGCTACCTTATCACTGAATAAATTACTAGGAGAAGTCCTCAGAAATAAATTCACTTCCCTAACAGATATATATAAAAGCTAACATGAATCTAATATAATAATTATAAGATATGTTTACTCACCCCGAGAAAATGCCAAGAAATAGGCCAAAAACATTTAGTTCTGTGTTAATGTTTGCCTTATTTCCATAATGGTCTATCTCGGGCCAGGAATCTTCTACAAGTGTGTTTGACGTAGTAAAATTTCAAATCTTATAGCTTACAAAGGACGCTCCCCCCGGACACCTGCCTAACCTGATTCTACAGATGTATTGGCGTAATGCGTAATAGAGTAAGACAAAAGAAATCGTGCAAAAGTTCCCCAGGCCTCAAAGGGTACCAGCCGCTCGTCATCAAACGTTTTAAAGCGACCAGAGAAATTCCCCTGTTGGGACCACAGAGGGTACCCGCCGCTAACGAACCGTTTCTTTCACAGAAACCGTCTTGGCTCGTTCTAACACTTAAAGCGGACCCGAGAAATGTTTCTCTGGTCGAACAGGTGCGTTTAGATAACATTACGTCTAGCGTTAGCTGACCGCAGCTGGCCAGCGTAAACAACCTCGGGTGGGGTTTGAGAGGGTGAGAAAGTTTGGCCACAAAGGTAGAAAAGGAAAGAAAAAGAAAATACAAAATGTCTCAGAAAACAGAACATTTAAAGGAGTAATCAAATTATGGACAAGATGGTAAAATAAATTATCTTTCACGTGACAATGCTGTATGATGAAAAGTAGCAATAAAAAAAAAACAGTTACACATTTTAATTCATTAAAAAATTCTCGAGTTTCCCCGTTTTTATCTACTTCTCTCTCTCGTCTTCTTCGTTTCTATGTCTCAGGTACCCCGACTAAATTGTCCTATTTCTACCTGATATATTCTTTCCCATTCTTGACTGCACTGACATTGTATGGATATCTTACACCTCCTTTCCTTATCTCTAATTTATAGTTTCCTTTTCTATCCGCCTCTCAGATCTCTCCTCTTTTCTATCCGCCTCTCAGATCTCTCCTCTTTTCTATCCGCCTCTCAGATCTCTCCTCTTTTCTATCCGCCTCTCAGATCTCTCCTCTTTTCTATCCGCCTCTCAGATCTCTCCTTTTTGAATGTACACGTCACACCACTTCGATTTCTCCAGATTTTTTCTACTTATGAGCGTTCATTTATCTCTTATTATGGCACCTAGCTGGCCCATTCTCCTTTATGCCTCCCTAGACCAGGCTTTAATGGGTCAAAATATTTTCTTTCATCCTAACCGGAGTCACTGTTCGATATTTACATTTGTTGTGATATGCTCTACAGGTATAGTTCTTATAGTCTGCCGGTAATAAGTTATTGTCACACGTGAAATATAGCATGCGTAGCGTCACGACATTCATAAAGACACGCCCCCACTTGTAAAGTTATTTACCTGCACATTTATACAAACAACAAAACAAAAAAGGGCTCTCCACTGTTGGCGACACGCAATTTTGGTCGAATTTTGGCATCCTCCTTGTCATAGTTTGTTTTAATAATCAGGAATCCCCCCCCCCCCCCCCCCCCTTCCCCAATTCCCCCCTCTCACGAAAATCGATATTATAACTGAGTTTATCGAGCTAAATCTATCTGTACGTTATTCAAATTGGACACAAATGACATGCGAAAGACAGATATCTGCAGAGGACAAGAAATGGTTACAAACTTTAAAAAAATATAATACCGCAAATATGGAATTTAGCCTCCTTTTGATTAGCGTTTATCAGTAATTTTCATCATTCTCTTCCGTATAGAGCATGGAGCAACAACTGCAACTGGGCCCCTTGCAGGGGGCCTGCACCAAAGCAAGTCACATACTCTTGCAGCAGTGGTTTCTGTGTCAATTTGTTTGACATGATGAGATTGCCAGTAACATTCACAACATCATATTTGTCGCCTCGTACGACAAGCGCGAGGTAGCTGTAGACCTATTATTCTCTTTATCTCTTCACAGACCCCCGGGGACTACACGGTGCATTAATAGTTTTATGGCTCTTATAATGGGTCTCTAATGATGCAAAGAAAGAACGGGACTATTGCTCCCTCAAGCATGTCGTACAGGGCAACTAAGCTTAGGTTGTGCATGGGGGTGGGGGGGGACATCCTCATCATGTTAATAAATTGCTGCAGAGATCACTGCTGCAAGAGCATGTGACTGCTTGGTGCAGGCTTATTAAAAGAAAAACAGTTGCAATAGTAGCTCCATGCTCCGTAGGGAGTGTGACGAAATCAGTTGTGTCCTTTTACATAACTTTCGTTCTCTCCTGCATTATCATTTATCTCTTTTTTTTCTCACACTGATCGTCTTATTATTTGGCATATTTTATGCCCTACATTTTTTTTCCTCCGACCACTCCCCATACTTGTTTACGTTTCACCATGTGAATCGTAGTATTACAAGGCTAATTAGACAGGTCAGCGGATAATACTTTTATCACTTAAGTCGTCTAGCCACCTTTGATAGAGACGGTCACTGTTGACACAAGGTCGTATAGCACGATCGACAGAAAAAAAAGTCAGATTGTCAGTCTGAGAAAGCCGCCTCAGAGATGTTCGAAGGCCAAGGTGATAATGAGGTAATACTTCCGCTGGATCATCTCTATATCAATAATACAGATAACTCGTCTGGGGAGATTATGGTGGGGAAGGTATTAGTCAGGAAATGAGTTCACAGATGTGTTCGTAGGTTTGCACAAGTGTAATCGGAAGTATTTCTGCCATATTTCGAAGAGGTCACGAGTTTAAATTTTAAAATTGATATTTTAAAACACGCGGGGCATAGTAGTGATTTAACACCCCGACCCACATAGTTCTAATCAGACAGGATTGATTTAAATCGAGAGCCTGAAATAAACTTTAGCTCTCATTGGAAAGCTGGTCGGAAATACCAATCTGGGACTTGGACTGAGAAATAGAAATATAATCTAGCGAAGTCGGAGACATAAATCAGACTGCATTTTCAACAACGTCAAGTAACAACTCACAGTAGCCAGAGAGAAGGATCGGACAAAGAATTCCTAAATTAAAAGTGACAGATCGAAGTATTTGGGCGTCTTAACTTAAAAGAGTACCCGCGATTTTAAATACCAAGTCTGGAGACTTAACAAACAGAAGCAAAAGTCATAAGAGGGATTCTGAAACTACCCCAGACCTAAGGTTGGAAGCAGCTAATCAAAGTTGCTGTATCCATTCTACTGTGCCAGGAGATTGTGTTACCAAGTTATTTGAGGTAAGCTGTGAACATTTATTTTACAATGTGAATTTGACATGTCTTTACTTGCTAAGTGGTGATACAAAGCATAGGAGGCTGGCAACCTCAACATATGAAAATAGTATGTTCCTAAACCACTACAGCAAGCACTGGTGTTTGCTTTATGCTAATTCGCTCAGGAAAGCGAAAGTAAAGGCAACCCCAGACTCCGAGGAGTGATTAGTACATCACATGTGCATAAAGTGTATAGTATTGTTTTGTGAGATATTTGTACCTATTTAATTGTAGTTCAGGCACAAATCATTGCACTCGCGCTGTTCTAGCACACATTTTCCCATTAAAATACCCAGAAGAATATTGGTGATTTCTAATCATCTTCCCCGAGTTACGCTGTGTATACTCATAGAGTCTAAGTATTCAGATAGGCTAACATTGGTGGGTGGACAGCGAGACAATGCGCCTGTTAATATTCAGCCCAGAAATGTACTTAGCAGAGGAATTTGTTCTTTTATTTTTCCTAAAGTTCGTGGTACGAAGTTACACTTACAAAAGACCAGTCTGAAGTAAGAGTCTTCGCCACAATCTTGTGATTCAAAGGCTAGGGTCGACACCAGCTACCTATAGTGGACACGTTGTGAAGACACCCAAGTTGACATTAGGAGTGGAGTTCATTTAGACGCCTCAAGAGAAAAGCCCTCATCACGAAAGGCTCGACAACCAAACATTGCAGTACTCCGCAACTTAAGTTTGTGTTAACAGGCAAAAGCAATGGACAATAACCAACAGTCCCCAATTAAGTCGCTGTTACGGCAGCTTTATTGGCATGGTCTGCTAGAGGTTAGCAGCATCCGATTTTAGGGGTTACAACGTGTAATGTAATGTAAAAGTATTATTGGTCTAGTGAACGCTGTGACGTTTCAGCGTTAGTTGTCACGCACGGTGACCAAGAGACGAGACCCTTTTCTAGACGACCGTCGAACCGATAAGACGTGTCCTTGGAATGTTATATTGCCGGGCTTATATTGCCGCACAATTATATTACATTAATTAATGGACATGGGTCAGTCCAATGTGATAACGAAGAAAGGCTCGACAACCAAACATTGCTAGTATTCTAATCATCTTAAGTTTGTATTGTTAACAGGCATAAGTTAGCAATGACTACTATGTTTTTCAAGCTAGGAATTAAGGACTGATTTGTAAAGGAATAATATTTGAAGTATGAACTGCAACTTATTATTTATAATTCTTCATGATGACCATGTGTAAACTGTTCTTGTATGGAATCGATATAATAAATGTTTGTGGACTCGAGAAAGGACATCAAGTCTATTTCTTAAACAGTACTTCCCCCAAGAAATTCTCGAAAAGATCCAGAATTTATGTTAAATTATAAAAGACTAAACATTATAGAGCTTAACAAATCTTCATCCATATTTATGTTAACTTATTAAAGACTAATTGATTATTTAATTTTTTATATGTTATTTTACAAATTCATAGCTGATTCAGTTATTATAGATATGAGAGCTCATGTAAGATCGAGAATCTTTAATATATATACAGATAATTACAGCCATAGAGCCAAAAATACTTATAACAAGTATTTGGCTGGATTAAACCAGCTAGGGGCTCGAACAAGCCACACCATTGCTTAAAACTTCACAAAAATTGACGGATCAGATATAAGCTAATAGTGCTCTGCCCTATGCAGCACTGTTCTTGACTTCTGAATTATCTTGTGCATAATCCCTTGAGATAGAAGCATCAATATCCTTCTATCTACAACGCTGTCACGATAAATCTTGTGCGAAGGTAGACACATTTGAAGACCCATTTTAGATACGGTACTCTTGAGTTTTGGCCAATGGTGGACCACTACTGCAGAGCAAAGGGGAGGCAAATCCCGTGACAGGGAGCAAAATGGAAAATGACGATGATAATTACTATATACCGAATCTATCCACTTCGTGCAGCACTCTCACTGCTCTAACGCGGTAACCACCATTACACATAGCTGACTGATTTAAGAATCTGAACACCTGGATCACTAAAGTCCTTCAGACGTTCGGTTTCTGTGTCTTGTGCAGGGTATAGCGAATAAATAAGTACAGAGAGTGGAGGAAATCACGCCTAGCTTGAACCTTTCGTGTGCTTTTCAGGACTTAGTATCTGTCAACACTGGTCGGGCTAGCAGTTCTTTTCAGGATTAGTCCTATTCAGGGCTACTTCATGCTAGCTTATAGATAGATGCTAGTAGTCCTTTTCAGGACTTAGAGTTTATCAACACAGCGCTTCGGCTAACTGAGCTCACTTATTTTTGAATGGTAAATTGCGCTCTGCAATTGGGACAGTTGGGCGACCTCAGCTGAGGGTCAAAGATGTGTGCAAGAGAGTCATGAGGATACTGGACATTAATCCAGCAACCTGTGAGGATGAAGCTGCCGATCGCACCAAGTGGCGATGTTCTCTACGGCGCCACCTCAGATTTGGTGAAAAGAAGCTCTCACGGCAAGCAGAAGAGAGGAGAAAACGTCGAAAGGTTCACCAGGGAAATAACAGCTGAGGTCTGTCATCTCAGGGGCGCATTCCCATAGTCAGTTATGACTAAAGGGGCTATTATTGTCATTGATTATTATTGATTATAATAATTGCGCTTCAATATAACCTACGGACTTAAGTCTAGGTTGAAAGGACGTGCCTCGCCATAAGAAGGCAAAACCTTCAACAAACAACAACTTGCGCGGTAGTTAAAAAAAAAATAAGAATAAAGATTGGAGGAAATCTCAGCTTGTTTGGATCTAACACTAGGTCCAGTTTTATGAGGTTCCTCACAGTTTTTGCCTTCCTTAACTCAAGAGCAGAGTTAGGTAATCTTTTACATTTAAATACTCTGGAGCGTGATGCTACTAGCTTTCAAAACTTGAACCCGGTATGTTTGCGAAGAGAGGCTACCGCTTTAACTACTGTGGAAATCGGTCTCTCGTCTTACAAGTGCAGCAGTTAATAAGTAAGTATACAGAGCGGAGGAAATCCTAACTATATAGCTTTAAATCTTACAAGTGCGGCGGTTAATGAATAAGTATACAGAGCGGAGGAAATCGTAACTAGCTTAAATCTTACAAGTGCAGCAGTTAATAAATACGTGTAGAGAGCAGAGGTAGTCTTTACTGGATTGAATCTTACACGTGTAGCAGTTTCTAAAACTTGTGTAGAATGCCTGTTGTCATGAAATATTACACTTCCTCTTGCTTTTCAGATCTCCCTTTCCAGAGAGCTCATCGGCGACTTTAATTTTCAGAAACCGCATGCAGTAGACAATAGAAATGTTAATTCTTCTTCTTCTTTGATCCTTAGCCGCCGACCGTCAAAGCAGTCAGTGGCCATTACGCCTGGTGGCGTCTTGTAGGGCAACAACAAATTGATTCCACTTTGCTCGGTCGGCGGCCATCCTTCGTACAGTGCCCTAACTCTCGTTCATTCTTTGCATCTCAGCCTCCACAGTCCTCCGCCAAGTTGTTTTTGGTCGGCCTCTCTTTCGTTTTCCTTCAGGGATCCATAGCATAGCTGTTCTTGTGATGGCATCGGGGTCTCTTCTGAGGACATGGCCAACCCAGCTCCAGCATCTGCCAGCTATGATGGTGTGCATGTCCTCTTGCTTGCTCCGAGTAAGCAGATCTTGGTTGGTGATGGTATTCGGCCAAAAGATTCGGAGAATTTTTCTTAGGCATATAGTGTAAAAAGAGGACAATTTCGACATTTCCTTCTCTGTAACTCTCCAGCTCTCCGCGCCATAGAGAAGCACAGAAAGCACACAGCTCTGATATAATCCTAATTTTGTGCTTGTGCTGTACTGAGAGGACTTCCAGATGTTGTTGTGACGTACGTCTAGTTCGACAAGTGAATTTTCCCTGATTTGATGGATGATTTAAGGGACTTTTAGCTTTTCATAACATTAGAACCCCTGAACATTTGTTGTAACTTTGTTGTTTCGCCAGAGCGAACCGATTCCACTGGGGCTCATTAAGTATGCGGCATGAGATCTAAAGACACTGAGACGATCCCCAGAACAGAGAAGCTAGTTCTCGCAGGAATTTCTCATCTCCGTGCGAACACTGAACCGCTCGCAAGATGGACCAGAGCGGTCAGAAGAAAGCGGAGGCAGCGAACAGAGCAACGTCTCGCAGGAAGATGACACGGCAGTGCGAACCAGAGTAGACGAAGAAAGCTTCTTGCAGACCTCGCACTTCTGTGGCAACCGGCAGACTTGCCCGAAAGACTGAGAAACAGGAGAGACGGAGATCGGAAGCCAGGGGGCAATCGCGGTTAACACGACGGCTAAAAACCTCGACTTTTCCTGGGTTCTAAAGAGGCGCTAGAATCTAACAGGTCCCACTCATCTTGAATTCCATTTAGATATATACAGACCCTGAAGAATGCAACTTTATCACTCGTTTCGCCAGACCTTGACAGAAGCACTAGCATAGTGAAATCCTGTTTGATTCACTCTGGATACTCAACTTATTTGCAGTGAATTCTATTCTGTGCTAAACGAGTGATCGTTACCTTAGCGATCCCAGCAAGAAGAAGTACAACCTGGTAAAGAGTCCCCAGACTCAGTTCTTAAACCCCCTTCCAGAATCTGATGAGACTGTGTATTAAATTTTAAATCTTTGAGGCGATCCTATGTTTGGGATCCAGCTATCTAAATTAATAGAAAGAAAGCACCCCCATTGACAAATTTAAACACCTCACCAAGTATATTCAGTTGTAACTGGAAGAAGAACAATCGCCAGAGTTTTTTTTATTAAAATTACTGCTACAGAGAGAGAGAGAGAGAGAGAGAGAGAGAGAGAGTACATATTTACCTGAACTGTGACGGTACCTAGTTTTTCCTCACCGGATTTAAAACCTACCTCACTGGACAGTTGTAGTCACCTTGGTTTTTTTAAAGCAGAACGTTCACCACCAGCGGTGAAATCTAAGAAGCCACACCCCATTCTCACCAGTATCTACCTGCGACGGTGCCATCCCATAGACTCTTTTTTATATCAGAAAAATAAACCACAAGAACATTTAGTTTTCACGACCGGCGATAAGCGGGAATATTTGCTACCAGCCAAACCTCGCTAAATCTGGGGCCGGACATTGAAGTAACAGACACTCTCAATATGTCAAGTGTTAATTGATGAGTTTTTTTGTATAATTCTATGGATTGCCTGCTTCTAAGATCGGTAAGTCTGTGTGTGAGTTTGTGTGTTGGCCAGCACGTGCGTGCATGACTAAAAGGAGATGTATGTGCAACTATTTTAATTGCTGTACCTGGTAGACACTTTGTTAGTTATTCCTTACATGGTTCACTTTATAAGTGGGATTTCTTAACCTTTGTTATGTCCCCTTCCTAGTCTGCTTAGTAGAAGGGAAAACAGTTAAAGATAATAGGACTAGTTTCCTAATCCTTCTTTTCAGGATAGATTAATTGACTGTTGGGTTAACTTATCTACTTCTGTTAACTATCTGTCATTTGGACCGGGTTCCTTTTCCCATTTTTCTGTACAAGAGGGAAGGGCATATTGAACACTACTCTTCAACAACCCCGTACCCTCCTTGTTTTTTTTTTTTTTGTTGTATTTTGAAACTTCGATTTCTGCATGTAAATTGATAATTGTTTGTGACTTGATTTTTTTAATGCTAAATAAAAGGAATAAAACTTTTTGCATTTGTTTTGGCAGGGCCAAACCCAAACTTTCCCATATTCGTTATCATAGTTTGTATTCACATGCGTCTGTGTGTCTGAAGCACCAAATCGGTGTGAGCGCAGTTGTGAGTCTGGAAACTGGCAAATAATTGTTTGTCCAGAAGAGCTTTTTTGGAGTAGAATTGAGAGGCAAATTGTCGTAAAACAGTCTGTCCTTACTCTTCCCAGCACTCTGTGAATCAACTATTTACTTCTAAAACCCTTACTATCACATAGCCTTTTCCATCATTCGCCACTCTAAACAGGACCACTATTTTCAAGACTCTTCCTCTCAAATAAATTTACGACAGTTGTTTAGACTAAAAAAGGCTGTTCTTGCTTTGTTCATTCTGTTGTTGATGTCTCTGCTTGCTCCGCCGTCTGGTGTTACTATGCATCCTAGGTATGTGAAGGCATCTGTCTGTTCCAGTTGCTGATTCCCCACTGATATGGGTCCAGGGTTGCTCACATTGAGCGTCATGACCTATGTCTTCTTTAGGTTGATAGAAATGTTAATGCAGACATTTAAAAAAAAAAAAATAAGCAGCCTGACACACTATACCGGCATGATACACTGGTCCTTTTTTTTTTTTTTTTTTTTTTAGAAATGTTAATGCAGACATTAAAAAGGACCAGTGTATCATGCCGGTATAGTGTGTCAGGTTGCTTATTCGCATAAAACATTGTAAACTCAGGCGTTAATGCAGTCATCGACCACCATCTGCCTTCTGTTATCAGTTTGATCACATAATTTAAAAAATTCAGTTGCCATTATAAGCGCAGCAAAGTTGATTTACCGACAAGTGTAAAATTGTACACATCAGATGTGGTTTCGACTTTCCCTCGAAATTACGCGAGTACTTTTTTTGTTAAAAATATTCTTAAAATTTAAGTTTTTGATTGTTTCTTCAAGACAAAATTTTAATTTAAAGTATTGCAGACTGATTGTTTGAGCTACTCGTTGGAAATAAAACGGTTTATTGGAGCATAGATACAATGATTACCGATGATCCCAACGACGCAGTTGATTTCCCAATCGAGTTCCTTAACGAGCAGTGCCCATCAGGAATGCCACCGCATTTGCTGAAATTAAAGGTTGTTGCATGTATCATGCTACTGCGAAATCTGAACGCAACAAACGGACTATTGAATGGCACGCGTTTGGTCATAAAAGTCTTGCATCGGAATTCCATTGATGCAGAAATTATCACTGGCAGTAATAAGGGAGAACGAGTCTTAATTTCTCGCATTTGCTTAGAACCGAGCGAGCGCAGTTTGCCATTTAGGATGCGACGTCGTCAATTCCCAGTGACTTTAGCATTTGCAATGACGATCAATAAGGCGCAAGGACAATTTTTTTTATCACGTCGGAATTTTCCTTCCTGAACCTATTTTCGGACACGGCCAGCTCTATGTCGCCCTCACCCGAGGAACAAATCATGAAAACTTGAAAGTTTTTGTTAAAAACACTTTTTATCAGGGAACATTCTTTGAAACATATCTACGCACTTTCACAAAAAATGTTGTCATCAAATAACTTTTATATTGAATTAAAATATATTTTAAAAATATATTACAGTTTTTGATTTACTTCCATCATTATTGACGGGTTATTGTTAGTATGTATATAAATATGTATATATGAATAGTAAAGGTAGTCCCATAGTAGATACTGACGTAGAGGAGGGAAGTATTAACAAATTCACCATAGTAGATCTAACTGTATCACGTGGGATAGCCAGTTCCCTTCCTCGCTGCCATTATGTTACGGTGTTATTTTAAATGACGGCGTCTGCTGGGGTTTAGCCGTGCGCAACGTTTAGGGGTCATTAACATTTATAGAATATGTCGATATTTTACGGTATACTGAACGCGAAATATATGCGGAGATTATGACGCATTCGCGTTGGGTAGGTCACGCTGGGTGACTTGGTTACATTGCCCTTGTTACGCTATCCGTCAAGCAAGAAAGTCGTGTCTTGTATTTCTTCCAAGGAAAAAGGCTTAGTATATAGCCTATATTATATATATGAATCAATGTAGAACTCAGGGTCAGTTCGGATATTAATCTAAGTATGAGATTAATTAAATTAAATAAAATGATGGAAGGAGAATCGCATTATGATTCAAATTGTAGCTGTCAAGAACTCATGCGCTCATTTCTGGCTGTTGACTACAACAGCGCACGTATATAGCCACGATGTTCATCTGACATATTGTTTTGACACGGACGGATACTTACTGATATTATTTGGAATTCATTGTTATGCTGAACTGTACATGAAGTTTTGTGAATGTCGGATATCGTCTTTTGTATGAACCTTAATACATGTGGACTCAGAACAGAAGGCTTGATCTTTTATTTACGTTTCGGGTTCGGTTCACAGCTGTAAATGTTTACGTTTTCCAGCACGATAGCTCTCCCACAAGGGAAATCAGCTAATATATAATATGCAAATCAGAGCGTCGAAGGGAGGTTCTGATGGTCAGAGCTAACCATCAATACCAAACATTAACTACATCTAGAGAGTGACTTTACTCTTCAATCAATAATAGAAGAACGAAGGAACAGCAGCAAACACACCAACCGACCCGTCACAACTGGTGGCCATTAGTGGTCTTGAAACTTTCAAAAGAGCGAACCTCAAAAAAATAAGACATTTTTCCTTTCGAGCCGAAATGGACATTATTATGCAAAAACACCGGTGACGTCATGCCCTTGACAACAGTACGAACGGTTGCAAAAGTCAGCAACATTCAATGTCCTTCAAAAAAATTTTATTTGGAGCTCTCAATCAGCAAATGAAACGTATTGCTAATGTCTTCAATGTTTCAAACAAGCTCGCGAGTCTGTTGGCGAAGCAAATAATGTACTGTATTACTGCCAAAAAAAGATAAGTAACTGATTTTAAACGTTACCATATTTCGTCCTGTTTGTCCGATAACGCCATGTTCTTTTTTTTGTAGCCATGTTAAATATTGTTTCTGTCCTTTTACATGTAGCGGGTATGGATGGGCGGTGAATTATAATCAGTTCTATGGCTCCTTGGATGCTACGAATTGATTGTAATTGTACTTAAGGCCGTGAATTAATAGCATTTCGCGAAGAACGCGTCGAATACATTATCGGTGATCGTGTCGTTCGGACTTGCATTAATTCACCTTGCATGTTAGGTGTATAGTCGTGTTATAACTGTGGTATTCTAGTGTATTTGGTTCTAATTTTTATTCAGTTCTTTAACAATGTTTGTAATCTATCGTGTTTTTTCTGACCTTACTATCATTCAGTTTATATTTTTGTTGTACGACCGTTAATGAGTCCATGTATACGTCACTAATTGTTGTGTACGCAGGTTAATTATCTATTCAGTTCATTCTTTAATTCTCACTTCCGGTCTAGTCAACTTAGTTGTAAATGCATTTCTATTGTGAAAATGTCTTTGGTGTATGTTAATAATGTTCTGTAATCCTTGGTTAACCCATTGTATTGTTTGTCTTCATTTCATCCCTTTATAATTTAATATTAATGCTATAATTTATTCTTTAATAAGAGTACAGATTAATATGATTAAATTTTTATGAGTTTTAAAGAGGAATTAGGGACTTTGCACCAATTTGCAGTGATGGTCCAAGAAATGGGCAATGCACTTTATTGCTCATGAATATGACATAATATACTATGATTAATTATTATAACTTTATAACATATTAAGACATATTAAATATTAATTAGTACACTTTCTCAGTACTACAGTGGGAACTTAGTGGCAATTAAGATTAAATAACCTAATTATTTAGGAATAATACCCATAATTATTGAATATTAATAATAAGTGCATGATATAATTTCAGCACCTTATATAACTAACTATCATAACTATTTATGATAGATATTAGCGGGTATATATATATATATATAATATTTTTACAAAATATTATAGATTTGTGGAAGTTATAAATAACAGTACGGGAATACTGCAATTTCTTATATTAATTATTCATTCGTTGAGTAATTATAATTATCGACATAGATTCTATTGGGGATTACAAGACATAAGTAATTGAATACTTAAATAAATTAACTTCAACATGCTTAACTTAGACTATTTTATTAAAAATGGTAAGGATTTTGGAAAAAAAGGAGAACTTCTCGAGGCTTATGCATTGGCTGAATTTACAAAATATAAGGCAGAACAGGAGGAAAGGAAAGCTATTGCTAAGGCAGAAATGGAAGAACTTGAAAGAAAAGAGGCTGAAAAGAAAGCTATTGCTAAAGCAGAGAGAGAAGAGTTAAGACAAGAGGAAGAAAGAAAGATGGCAAGAGATGAAATCCTACGGATTGAAGAAGAGAATAAATTGAAACGACAGGAAATCATATTGCAGCAAGAAATGGAATTGCAACGGCTTAAATTGGAAACAGCAAAACTTAATTCGCAGGGTGCTGCAGCAAGCCAAAATGATAATGCTCAATCGGGATCTTCATCCAACCGACTTAAGGGAAATTATTACTTTAAGCTACCACCTTTCAAATTACACGTGGACGACCTATCATCATGGCTGGCGCGCTTTGAGGATATATGTAAGGTCAATAACCCTGACAAAACTGCATGGGCACTTAAACTTAAAGAATTTCTGGATGGCGAACCTGCAAGTGCAGCACAAAATATTGATCCTACATTAGCCACAGACTATGAGGCCATTAACTCTTAAAGGCCGGAACGACGCTGGTAGCGTACATCCGCAAAACCCCTAGAAGCCGCAACGACGTTGGGAACGTCACTTTTGTGTTCTGTGAAATTTGTTCCGTATTTTCGTTATGATTCATAACTGAATACTATATGTAGAATATCACTAAAAATCCTTCATATTCTAATTCAACATTCATTTATCTTTACTGTGATGTATAGTATGTGTGTCTTTGTTGTGTAATAACTCAGAAACTTTAGAATTTATAAAGGTACTGCTTTAAGGTACAAAAATAATTCTGGCAAAACTGATGAAAAAATTCCGGCCTGCAAGAGTTAAGACTTTGTTATTACGTCGTTTCCACTTGAACGAAGAGGCATGTAGATTACGTTTCAAAAGTTTGTTGCCAGATAATAATAAAAATTTTACAGGATTTATTGCTAACATACGCAATACTTTTAACAGATGGGTTGAACTAGCAGGTGTCAACAAATCTTACGACAAGTTAGTCGATTTGTTATTGAGGGATAAAGTATTATCTTCTGTCAGCCCACCATTCTTTGCTTATCTACAAGAAAGAAAACCAGAAACTATTGATGAGTTAGAACAAATTTCTTTAAATTACTGCACAGCTCATCCAAATGCTAATATTTCTGGCTCGTTGATAAGAGAACCTCTTCCTGTAGCCTCCAATATGGCATATCATAGTAATAACAAACCAAGAACACACAGTGTAGACAGAGGTAGGTTCAAAGGAAACTATGACATTAATTTTCATAAGGGACAGAATAACTTTAACAATAACTTTAATAGAGGAAGACAACAAAACAGAAATTATTCACCTCAGTCAAGATACAACAGTAATCCACGTAACTCAAGTTATAATCGGTCATATCAATATAATAATGGTAACAATTGGAAGAATAGCGATAATTATAGCTCGAGACATCGAGATAACAATTACAATAGACGACAACGGGATAATTCAACTAATTATTCTCGTAATCGTTCTCATTCTCGTGGATCTTCACATTATAACCATAATACCGGGGCAGCAGTTACAAATGATATCACTCCTAAGGTTCAGGTTCCACCTAACGATAATACAATGCATTCTTCTGCTGCATGCTTTGCTATAAATTATAACGTGGCGAATAGTTGCCCACAATGCAATCTTATTTTTCAGAAGGCAAAGGAGACAGTGCTAAACTGCGGACACATTCCACCAGAAGTAGGTCTTGCAGCCAATGATGGAACAGGCTCTCTGATTTTTAACAGAGGGATAGTTAACGGTTCTATAGTTTCTGTATTGAGAGATTCGGGGTCCACAACCATTGGAGTGCGACAGTCGCTGGTACATCCTAGCTGTGCAACGGGGGAATATGTCCGTTGCATGACTTTTGGGGGAACTATTGAGTTTTACCCCACAGCTATTATCCATGTTAAAACACCTTTTTTTCACAGGGAACGTGAAGGTATGCATGCTGAAAAAGCCGATTGCAGACCTTATGGTGGGTCGCATACACGGCAGCAAGGATTGTTCACCAGAAGATATTATTGAATGGGAGAGACACAATCTATGCACTGGAAACGCCGTGACGACTAGAGCTCAGACTATGCTCATGGAAAGTGTCAATGATAATAAGATGGATGCAGAGAAACAGGAGGATATTGAGGTCAATTCACCTATTGACAGGGAATCATTTGAAAACAAACAAAAAAATGACAAATCTTTAAATAAATTTTTTAACCTAGTTAATAAGGTTGATAATTTAACATCAGGTAATAATAACAAACATTGGTTTATTATTAAAAATAATATACTGATTAGATGTTTTAGTGATAAATCACAGGTAAAACAACAAGTGATGGTACCGGCTGCTTTTAGACGGTACATTCTTCAACACGCGCATGATTCGCAGTGTGCAGGACATATGGGATATACTCGAACACGATCTCGAGTATTGTCTTCATTCTTTTGGCCAGGAGTATCACGGGATATTTCGCAGTATGTACGTTCCTGTACTACGTGCCAGGAGGTGAAAGCACGTGGAGCTTTTCACACGGCGCCTATTCAGGCTTGCGATATCTCAGTACGACCTTTTGACAAGATGGCCATAGATATAATTGGTCCACTTCTACCATCTGCGAGAGGACATAGATTTGTTCTCACGTGCATTGATTTATGCACACGATGGCCAGAAGCCATTCCATTGAAGACCACCACTACCACAGATGTAGCTGATGCATTACATCTAATTTTTTTTAGAATAGGGTTTCCTAGAAAATTATTATCTGACCATGGGTCGCAGTTTATATCCGATACCATGAAGGAAGTAATGAAAACCTGGAACATTGATAGAAATTTGAGTAGCATTTATCATCCCATGAGTAACGGTGCAGTTGAAAGACTTAACCGTACGCTTAAGCAACTTTTACATAAGGTTACTGTTAAGCACCCTCAGGACTGGGACAGAGCACTCCCAGCTGTCCTGTTTGCTTACCGAGAGGTGCCACATGAACAAACTGGCTTCTCTCCCTTTGAGTTAGTTTTTGGTGCCCCTCCGAGAGGTCCTATGGGACTGATAAAAGATTTATTAATTGATGCAGAGATGACTCAGGACACTCAGTCATCTTATGAGTATGTGATTAATCTTCGGAATAATATTATTGAGTCTTGCCAATTGGCAACAGCTTCTTCTGAGGCTGCAAAAGCTAAGGCTCGATCTATACAAAATCGATCTAGACGATTACACCAATTATTCCCAGGCGATGAGGCTTATGTATTACTCCCTCACAATAACAATAAGTTATTGATCTCATGGACTGGTCCTTATAAAGTTACTGATAAAATTTCAGACGTTGATTACGTCTTAGATATCAAGGGACACAGAAAGATATTCCATATTAATATGCTCAAGCAATTTCATACACGTCCTATACACTTACAGTCAATTTTTCATGAACTAGATGACAATACTGTATCTACTTGTCATTATTCTAATCTATCTGTTATACAGGAGGAAGAATCTTCTTTTCCTGAAGTGCAGATGCCTTTACCTGTACTTATTGTCCAATCTACTGAATCTTGGCGTGATGTGACCATTTCTTCTACGGTTACACCGCAACAGCATCAACGCATTGCTGATCTTCTACAATCTTTCCCAGATGTGTTAACGGATGTACCGGGTTGCACATCTGTAATTAGTCACGATATTATCCTTAACGATGATACACCAATTCGTGTTCATCCTTATTCTGTACCTCTACATTTTCTGAGTAAGTCATCTCAGGAACTCGAACAGATGATATCATTAGGTATTATTGAGACTAGTACATCTCCATTTTCTTCTCCTTTAGTCATTGTCCGGAAAAAGGACAACAACATACGTTTATGTGTTGACTATAGGAAACTTAATGCGCAGACAGTACCTGATAGCGAACCACATCCTATCCTTGACGATTTACTTCCTCGTCTATCCAATGCTACACTTTTCACTAAAATTGACTTAACCAAAGGTTATTGGCAGATTCCACTAACCGAAAGAGCCAAATACTACACAGCATTCTCAACTCCACAAGGTCTTTACCAGTGGAACGTGATGCCTTTTGGGCTAATGAATGCTCCAGCTACCTTTATTCGCATGATGCGAAAAATTTTAGCAGGTAGATCCGATATAATTACCTACATTGACGACATATGTTTGTTTAGTTCATCATTTGAGGAACATTTTTTGGGTCTTAAATCAGTTTTGGAAATATTGCGGGATAACCATTTAACCGCTAAACCAACTAAAATTCAAATAGCGTGTAATGAGATAACATTCCTGGAGCACATTATTGGATCAGGACGTATCCAAACAATTCCCAGTACGGTTTCTAAAATATTAAATTTATCTGTTCCTCAAACGAAGAAACAGGTTAGGAGTCTGTTAGGGTTAATCCAATACTATAGCAGATTTGTACCTCACCTATCATCCATCACGGCTGTCCTGTCATCGTTATTAAAGAAGAACATGCCATTAAGGATAAATTGGACAGACGAATGTGACAAAACTTTTCGCACTATCTTGAACATTTTTTCATGCCCACCTGTTTTAAGAATATCAGATGCCTCTAAAAAGTTTGTTCTACGTACAGATGCGAGTAATTACGGACTCGGGGCTTGTCTACTCCAATATCATGATGATGTCCTTCACCCTGTACTTTATATCTCACGCAAGCTGAAACCTCCGGAGACTAAATATTCGACTGTAGACAGAGAATTGCTCGCCGTAATCTGGGCAATTACCAAACTAGAAAAATTTTTGCTGGGATCTCCATTTCTGATCCAGACTGATCAGAAATCTGTGGCAGCATTACGTCGTTCAAACCATAAAAGTCCAAAGCTTGCACGATTTGCTATTGCGTTGCAACCATATGAGTTCGAAATACAGTCGATACCAGGAACTGAAAACGTCATAGCCGATACGTTGTCCAGACATCCTACGGATTCTGAATGAATATTACTATTTCAAGAAAATTTCCTGACTAATCAAGCATTACAGTTGCTATGATCGGTATTAATGCCACGTCAGAATATACAACACTTCAGTTGGACTTCCTACTTAAATAAGGACATTTCGAAATAAACTATTGTGATCAAAATATCAAGTTTTACGGATCGTTTCAAAATTTGGACTTCACTTCCACTTTGGGTATCACTCATTTCGATTGAAAACTGTTAAAAAGGAACAATCTCTGATGTAGACGGGACAGATACGTTGATGACTTATTCAATTTACGTTCAAAGTTTAATAAAGGAACTAACGATGATTGGATAATCATATCATAATTCGATAATATGAACCTTGTGTCTTAATGAACTTTCATACAAGTCAACAGGATGTAACAACGATTGGATCTTCATGTCCGATATTGTTAAATTTTCTAGTTATTAAATTAATATATAATAAAATAAAGTTAAAGTGTGATGAAATAAAAAAAATAAAATATACTAAGAAAAGATGAAACAAAATAATATCACACCAATTAAACCTTTTAATTAGTGTAATTATTAAGGTAATAGATATTAGATTATGACATTTCATATTTATAGTTAAAATGTATGAATTTTTTCTGTTCTTTTCTTCTGATTGCGTTAATTTAATTAGGTATCTATCCTTACACTTCATTTTCACACGCATTCTAATTTAATGTATACTTTAATATTTAGTTTTAATTGTCCGTACTTCTCAATTTTTATTTCTTTTACTCTCTTATACTATTTCTCATTTTCTTCAATTAGATATTAATTAGTTAGTACCATACGTACATATTATAATTAATTATTTTAATTTTAATTAGTTATAATAATTTTAATAACACCTCACATTATTAGTTAGTCTATACATACAACAAATTAATTAGTTAATTAGTTAGTGACAGTGACATTTCCTTGTTTAATATAAGTTATATGTATGATATGACGTTGATTTTATTATAAGATATTACTGACATGACCACGACACTGTTCTAGATAGAACATCGTAGGTCATACGTCGGGTTTTGTTAAATTTTTGATAATTTGATTAATATTGTTCAAAAAAAAAATCTATCTAATAGATTTTTTTTTCCCCCCGTCTGACAGGAAATCTGTTACGGTGTTATTTTAAATGACGGCGTCTGCTGGGGTTTAGCCGTGCGCAACGTTTAGGGGTCATTAACATTTATAGAATATGTCGATATTTTACGGTATACTGAACGCGAAATATATGCGGAGATTATGACGCATTCGCGTTGGGTAGGTCACGCTGGGTGACTTGGTTACATTGCCCTTGTTACGCTATCCGTCAAGCAAGAAAGTCGTGTCTTGTATTTCTTCCAAGGAAAAAGGCTTAGTATATAGCCTATATTATATATATGAATCAATGTAGAACTCAGGGTCAGTTCGGATATTAATCTAAGTATGAGATTAATTAAATTAAATAAAATGATGGAAGGAGAATCGCATTATGATTCAAATTGTAGCTGTCAAGAACTCATGCGCTCATTTCTGGCTGTTGACTACAACAGCGCACGTATATAGCCACGATGTTCATCTGACATATTGTTTTGACACGGACGGATACTTACTGATATTATTTGGAATTCATTGTTATGCTGAACTGTACATGAAGTTTTGTGAATGTCGGATATCGTCTTTTGTATGAACCTTAATACATGTGGACTCAGAACAGAAGGCTTGATCTTTTATTTACGTTTCGGGTTCGGTTCACAGCTGTAAATGTTTACGTTTTCCAGCACGATAGCTCTCCCACAAGGGAAATCAGCTAATATATAATATGCAAATCAGAGCGTCGAAGGGAGGTTCTGATGGTCAGAGCTAACCATCAATACCAAACATTAACTACATCTAGAGAGTGACTTTACTCTTCAATCAATAATAGAAGAACGAAGGAACAGCAGCAAACACACCAACCGACCCGTCACACATTACCTTCCCTAACTCAAGAGCAGAATCAGATTCATATTTACATCTGGGTAGACTAGAGCGTGACGCTCCCAGGTTTCGACCCGGAATCCTGTAACTCTACCGCGAGAGGCAAGCACTTTAACCGCAATATATATATATATATATATATATATATATATATATATATATATATATATATATATATATATATATATATATATATATATATATATATATATATATATCAGAGTCTTTATTCTGCAGAAAATACATTGATAAGTACTGACATGATATAATAAAATACAACATGGCATGTAGGAGAATCATTAGAATTTACATAACGTGTGGAAGACGTCTTCAAGTAGTTCAGTTTGGGCGTTTTTACATAGAATGTTTGTGTTACGGTACATATATATAACAATCTTTAAGCTTTCTAAAAGACATTGGCATGTTATGAAATGATAACATACAACATACTAAAAATGAGTATTATTGAAATTTATAAAATTTTTGTGGATTACCTTTCAAGTAGATCAATATGGGTGTTTTTATATGGCGGTTTTATAAGAATCTTTGTTTGCCATAAAACACATTGACAAGTAGTGGAGTGAGATACTAAATATAGCATCAAATGCAATAGTAGTTCGGTATATTAAACAGAGCACAACTGAGATTAGACTTAATAAAAGTTTGGAAAACATCTCCAGCAATTTAAAATGAGTGTTTTTTTACATCGAAGTTTCCATATTCTGTAAGAGCGTATAACAGCACTAATGCTGACATATTATATTGTCACAGCGTTATTTCGCCGTGCATGATTGTCACAGATGGAAATAGTGCAACATTGATCATCCACTTTTGCCCCTCCCCATCTAGTTTATTTTTTGCTACAGGAACGAAGGATTTACAAGTGCAATTAACACGTGAGCCGTTTGGCAATTAAGCACGGTGGAACACAGAGAGAGCGCGGAGCATAGCGTAATAGATTCTTTGATCAGGGGCGATGTTAAGTCTGAGACGGACCTTGGATTGTAAAACTTTCAGGGGAATTAATTGCGTAGCTGATATTCGGCAAGGCGGAGATGATGAAAGTCAAGCCAGAGAGGTTGTCGGCGGCAGAGGTGGTAAAATTACCTTTGATTCAAGAATCGAACGGCAAATGGGCTCGGGTCTGGCAGTAGGTGTGACTTTCGCATTAAAGAGCGATAGAACGGAATTTACGGATATATACCATGTCTCTCCGATAGCCATGATCAGTTGTTCAGAAATCTATCTGAAATTCACTAGCTCGATATCTTAGATTTCTCGTACAGAGTGAAAATTATTAGATTTTCGTGGAGTGTTTCATTTTTCTGATTGCGGTAATTTATATACTAGCCTTTAAGTGATTTAGTGTGTTTAAAGTTTTCATTATATTTCACTGAGATTTTCTGTGCTAATTAAATAACTTATAGCTAAATCTTTTTCAGCCGTAAAGTGAATTTAATTACTCGCTATTTCCCAGTAAGAGATGTTTTAAATTGACTAGTACATACATTAAATAACTGTCTACTGACGGTATATATTATTTACTTCTATCCATTTTATGTAATTTTTTTAAAATGACTAGTGTTCATATCACGCGTTAAAAACGATAGGATAAGCTAGACACGTGTGTTTTAAATCTAATTTATAACGGAGTGGTGAAGAGGTCCTATTTTAACACGTGTTAGATATGATATTGATAATTTGGTTAAATGTTTATATTTTCTTTCCTAAAATCTAGGCTGATCAACCTGAGTACTAGCGTTTTTTTTTATGGCCATATGAACTTATGATCATACGAACTTATAATATTATAAGCATCCAGGGATATTTAATATTGATGAGCTTCTTGCTGTGACCTGTGTGGTCCAATTTTCCTCATTTTCATGAGAGAAACCAGAATAGAACCATTAAATTATAATATTAACTGGACCAGAACTATTACCAGATTTACTTATATCAATCTCATCAGCCAGCTGTGGCGAAATATATTGTCAGCAACATTTGTGTAACTTAACCTAGCGTCTCAGCCACCTGAGGCTAAACAACATAGGAACTATATATATGTTCTATTCATCCTACGTCGGCGATCACCACGCATGAACCTTACTCCAACCAACTGAAGGCATAGATAACTTATTGTATCCAGGACAAATTAAATCACCGACTCTAGCGACTCCCGTGAAATTTGCAGTCAGCAACTACGGCGAGTCTGGGGCTGGATTTGGCAAAACTTAAATTTGACACTAAATAGTCTTATTACTTATTAGTGTATTTCCTTGGAATGCCTGCGACAACTACTGGGGTAAGCAAAAGTCTGAAAGTGGCCACTGAATGGGTGTGAATTGAATGAACGGAGAAAGAAACTTATGTCTTTTGTTAACATCATATACTTATGTGGTTTCTTCTTTCTTTTTTTATCTCACTAATCTGAGTAGTCACGGGATAGATTACATTAGGAACCTATTCTTTTCCCATACTGACTATTTCATAACTTATTGTTAACTTTTGATCTTTTGGGTTAATTAACCTCTGTTGGGATCGTCTTTTCTTTTCCTTTACCAGAGGGGGAGAACCTATTTGATTAATTTCTTCTTTTGCAATTTTGTCTGTAAACCATGATCTAGTAATGTATATGCTTATTGTTGTGATCTTCTATTGATAATAAACTTTATTAAACCTTTAGTTATCGTGTCGGTCAACCCCTATCCATTATATGTTATTCATAGTTTGTTTTCACGTTCGTGCGTATTTGTCACAGAATTGTGTGCATTTGAGTGTAGTGTAACTTGTATTTCGTACAAGGAGAGAAAGTGCGTCTGATTTAAATATCGTCGTCCAGATAGGCTGGATTAGATAAATTATTCTATCCAGAGACTGTCCTTTCTCTTACACGATCACCTCGTGATAAAACTATTTCTTACCCCTTACTTTCACATTGTCATCACTATCACCTCTGCTCAGACAGGACTATAAACATCTAACTCGTACAAAGTACCTTAATCTTTGTGCAGCAGTTGAGCAGTTTCTACTTACATTCCCAAGTTCGTACACAGTTGAAGCTGGGTTTTAGCCATGCAAATGCAGTTTTATCTAAGCAAAGGAACAGATTGAACTAGACTTACGATTAAAACGCACCAAATCTCCAACCAAATATCAAAGCCCTCGTAAATGCTGATCAGCTACATTCCATGAGTGAATTTAATCAGTTCAATTAAAAAAAGGTAACGTTAAGTTACCGTGCTTCTATAATCACTTCCACACACACACGCACATATTTTTTTTTAAACCTGGGATCGATTACGGATCAAGGATTCCATGGAGGGTTCGGGATTCAAAAATGTTCGGGGACCCCTACTGTAGATACACGTGTCTATTATACTGCGTGAAGGTCAAATAGCAGAGTATTAAGAATGCATGTTTCCGGAGGCACAGTTACCGGGTTTCAAGCCTGGTAGGGTCACGTTCCAGCCTACCCCCTGTAAATGGGTACCTAACTCTGTTCTTGAGTTTTGGAAGGCAACGGCAGCGAGGACGGGAACCGGTCACTCGTATTCATAACGCTGAGACCTTGTACAAGTAAAGTCTCTAGCATTTACCTCCGTTACGGCAGTGCCTGCTGTGTTAGTACCTTTACCTTTTACTGGACTGCTTGCAGAAGCATGTGGACTTTCAGGTCAGTTCGTATATTTAATATATTGTCTCCCTTCGCGGATCACTCTAGATAGAAGCAGCATAGACCTCCATCAACAAACGTATGCCAAGCTCATGTCTGTCCTGTACCATCAGCTCATGTCTTTCCATGCTTTCCTCGTGCCCTTTCATGTCTTTCTCCAGTTTTCGTTTCCATGTGTTCTTCGGTCTCCATCTTCCTCTTTTACCCGGGGGATTTCAGCACGAGAACTGCCTTGTAATGCTATCAACAGGTTTCCTTAAAGTGTGTCCTATCTATCACTAGCGTCTGCATCTCATCGTATGCTCCACTGGCGCGTGTCTGGGTCTTGTCATCAGTTCCACATTAGTGATCTTATAATACCACTTCAATCCTTCTTCTCTACGCAAGCACCTTTTTATGAAAGTCTGTAGCTTTGTTATTGTATTTTTTTTTTTTATTTGTTCTTCATGTTTCAGAGCCAAAACATAGAACTGATTTTCATCTGAGTTAAAAATTCATGCTTAAATTATATGTGACATTTATAACACAACATTTAAGGCAAAATAAACCTGTTTGTGCAATCAAAGAGGAGGTAAAGGATCCCGTTACATGGCCATTGAGGCATATTGGGAATATGGTGTTAGGCCCATATTTTCTTGACCATTGGTACACTAGGGGTGATGTGGTTAGCATCACGCCTGCCGCCTTTAACCTTCCCAGAGTTGCTCTGGTACCTAATTAAATCAAAACATGCATAATTGCTGCACAAAACATGAATACAAACAGCAAGTTGATGTTGCATTCTTTAATTCCAAATAATTCCATTGATATTTTTAACATCCCTCCTGTATTCAAAATAATAATTGCGGATAAAATTAGCGTACAACTAAAAAATCCGCCCCTTCCCCCAAAAATGTCGTCTCTAACATAATAACTGAAATAAAGGCACTAATATAGACTGAGTATCCAATTAAACTATTTTTACATTTTAGAAATGCATTGAAAAAAACAAACACATATTTTATTTTATTTTTTCTCTTTAAGTGTTGTGTCTCTTTTCCCTGATAGTATTTCTTTCTGTTTCTCTGTTTCTCCATGCCCGCTCCCTTCCCTCCTCCTAACAAAAACAAAGAGATATTGTAGATATGCCAGTTAGCAATTTGAAATCTTTGTTTAACTGCCATTCCCCCCCCCCCCCCCCCCCCCCACCGCATCCACCTCAAGATTATTTGGTTAACCCGTCTCACAGTTGTTTTCCCCAGCTCTATTAAAGTTGGCCATCTTTATGTCTTGAGATCTTGCTTATTACTGGTTTCTTCACACGCACAGTCACAAGGTCTTTTACATTTGGACATAACTGCGTCAAAACTGACCTCAGGAGCAATAACAAAATAAACGAGTTAGACAGCCTGGCAGAAGCACTAAAGGAAAAAAGCAATTTCAACAAATTAAAAGTACAGTGGATCCCTGCCCACTGCTGGATATATGGAAATGATAAGGCAGACTTTTACAAGATGGATGAAGCAAAATCCAAACTGAAAACAGGGCAACATATGAAGAGATAACATTAATGATCAACAATAACTGTAAACAAAAATTACGTTAGGAACACTCCGATACAGCGGAATTATACTACTCATTGCAAAGTAGAGATCACATTAAAATGTTCAGACTGAGAAACCAGCCATTGTAGACTCATATACCATCTGTTCAATAAAGTGAAAATGTCCAGGTGGGGAGGATTATTATGTTGGGTAAATTTTCCGACGTTATGAAAAAACCCACCCGGTTTAATTGGAGGGGGGGGGGGGGGGCGCAAAAGCACGACCCAGGTCAGCGCTGTATCCAGCGAATTTATTCATGTACGTGCACGGTAGTAGTATGATCTAACGTTATGAAATTCTTTTCGCGCGGGAGCAATCATTTCTTCGCGATTGGCCGAGGTCAGAGGTTATTAAGTTGCGGCAAGATTATTGGTCTCAGAGCGGCCCATAAGCGAAGCCACGCGATGACTCATGGCGGGGGTCTTGCATCATTTTTTTCTATGATAAATAACTGCGTCTAAGTCTTGAGCGGTCGCTTCGTCTCCAGAAAAATCAGCCGTGAAACTACGTCATTACCGCTTGCTCAAGCTAGAGATATTCGGTAATTGGGTATGTCCATATCTTAATAAGCGTCGATGTGACAGATGAAAATTGAAGCTACACTTTAATCTCACCGGTACCCCTCATTTTGTTGAAATCAAAATCGCCAACGTGGGTTCCACGTGCTTCCCTAATTAGCATGTCCAAGTGAGCGCGCTGTAAGCCATGTCATTCGCCCTCTGTCTTAATTTTAATTTAGCCACGCCTACGGTCTTCTCTCACAAGCCATTATAATTAGCAATCTCTGGATTTCTTACTATCATTCCTTCAAAGAGGCGGGCCAGAGGTGGAACCGGCGGTCAGTTATCGACGTCTTTTGTAGTCACTAAGAGAGAGTCAGTTCTGTAACACCTCTGATTAACACCAGAACGAGACCCGTCTACGCGGGGAAGAAATCTCTGCAGGAACGGCGGAGCCTGGCGGCGAAGTTGTGAAAAATAGCTTTGATTCACGGTTCGACCGCAAAAGTTCCCGAGAATCAGGCAGAGATGAAAAATCTCACATGTAGCTAACGATTTCTATTCATTTAATATATATCATCATCATCATCAGTTGCCATCTCCACAACGAAGGTTGGCTGTAATAGATCCCCAACGTCTTCTGTCTCTTGTCTTGGTGATGCGCTCTGGTAGACTCTTTCCTGTCCATCTCTTGATGTTATCTTTCCACTTATAGTGCTGTCTTCCCCTTGCACGTTTGCCTTCAACTCTCCCTTCTGTTATGGTCTTCTGCAAGGTGTTATGCCTTTTTATGTGGCCAAAGTATTTTAGCTGCCGAACTTTGACCTCCCTCATTAGTTCTCTTTTCATACCTAGATTTTCTAGGACCTCCTTATTTGTTTTCATCTCTTTCCGTGAGATACGCCCCATTCTTCTATATATCCACATCTCTTAAAAATTCAGTTATCAATAGCGCCAGAGATTTGAAGAAAGTACCTAGCTCATATATGAGAGCCAAACAAGAATTTTTGATTTCTTTTATACTTACTTACTTACTTACTTAGTCATTCCCCTTCTACCGTGAGGTGTAGAGTTTGGAAGAGAGAGCGCCAGACCATTCCATCGGCTGTCTTCCTCCTGGCCTGGTTCCATTCTAGTCCTCGGTCCTTCAAAGATTGTCTAATGTTGTCCTCCCAGCGGACTCTGGGTCGTCCTCGGGGTCTGGATCCTTGGCTCTTTGTTTCCCATGCCTGTCGTGGTAGCCGATCTTCTCCCATTCTGCAGACATGGCCAAACCATCTTAGTTGGGACTGTTCTACTTTCTTTTATACGTGGAGATTAATTCATTCTTTGTGCTGCGGTAATAATATATTAGAGTTTTGAGTGATTTAATCGTTAAAGTTTCTTCATTATATTTCACTGGGATTTTGAGTTAAGCTGAATAACGTATTAAATAAACTTATAGCTAAATTTTCTCCAGCCGTAAACTTACTTTAATTTCTTGCTATTCCCCAGTAGGAGAGGCTTAAAATATTATAAGACGCTAGACGATCGATAATTTGTTTGATACCATTTATTTCTATTTTTCATCATACGTAAATTTAAGTGACTAGTGTTCATAATTCGTGGTTTATATATATATATATATATATGCCAGAAGATTTTTCCATCTTATCCATATAAATATTACTGGCCTGATGTGGCAGAACTTACAGCACTAATTTTCTTTACAAACCATATGACAGTAAAGTTTTCCTACCACCAAATTCTACAGAGAGAAGTCACGGGTCATACTCGACTATTTATTTCCGAGAACAGCCTGGGAGTAACATTCTGTTTTTTTTTACACATTCACTACGACAGAGAGAGTCACCGCCACTAGAGGCTAAACCACTCCGGGAAAAACTATATTAACTTATAAATTTCTAGGACAGTGCCACCACCTAGAAAAACTTATCCCAAACCAATACCTGCAGAACGAAGGGAAAAAAAATAATCAACGCACCAATTCAGCGACTCTCCGAAAAAAATAGCAGTTGCCTAAACGGAGAGTCTGGGGCTGAACTGGACAAATAATAGGACTCATAATAGTCTTAAATACAATGTGTTTGATAAATTCCATGGAATGTATGCAGCGTCGGCAGAGTGGTAAGCATAACTGAAGTGAGTTCACTGTATGTGTGTAGAGAGTGAAACAGAACGAAAGAAACTTATTTCTTAATGTTACTACTAATATAACATCTTCTTTTTTTATTTATCTCTCACTAATCTGAATGCACACGGGATAGTTAAATCAAGGACTTATTCTTTACCCGTCCTGACTGCCCCCTACTCCCATTGTTAATTAGTTGATCTTTTTGGGTATATTACCTCGGGTGGGATCTTTCTAAATTTTCCTTTACAAGAGGGAAGGCCTATTAGATTTATATTTTCATTTCTCTGATGTAACTAAAATGTATTTCTTGATGTAGCGTAGTCCTGAACCAATATCTAAGGGCAATTAACGAGAGCCTACCTTGCCTACCTATATCGAAATATGTCAACAAATGTTTTCAACCAATCGCTGCATGAGCTGAAACCCGGTCTCAGGAACCGTAGGCTGCAGGATTGCTAGATGGAATCTGTGCAAACGTGAATGTGCATTTGTGACTTCAGATCATAGGAAAGGGTATGTCCCTCTGAACAGTGAGCACAGTAAAATACCAGGAATCTTAAATTTTCATTAGATACACGGATTTAAGTTGTAGAAGCATGGACACAGGAGTTATGAGTGATTACATGCAGTAATAACTTGGAGCGAAGGCTGTTTTCCCCGGTTTCAATTATGATGGCAAACACTACAAGGGAGGCAGAAAAAGGATAGCTTGTTAAATGGTAGCGCCCAATTGGCCGGTTTAAACAAGACCTGGATGGAAGGAATCGGTTGGGAAACACCGGAAGAATAAATTATCGGAGTTTTGTCAGATCGACAGATCGGGCAGAAAGTGGTTGTTTTACTGAAAATTTGGTAAACATAAACTGACCCAGCCAGCCAATGGAATCGCTTGTCTTCCGTTTGTCCGCTACCTGTAATAAAAAGGGAAACAAATCTGGAATATTTCTCTTGAACCGCCAGAACCAAATCCGTCAGAGGACATAATCAGATTCTACCCCAGCTCCTTCGCCATTTGCCAGTGAAGTAGACTGCATGGGTTTATTAAAAGCCTGTTGAATCTGAGATTGTGGGTCAGAGGTATCCTGTCACTCATCTTGTTAGCAGAGAAGAACATTGGTGTTGTACCTAGCGGTGAAGAAGTGTCATTATGACAGTTGTCAATATCCATTCCCCTAATGATGAAGATAAATTCAAGTACCAACATTAACATTGGTTCCAGAGGATTAGTTGAACTAAGACTATTTTCATAACAAGGGAGCCTTAACAACTAGGAAAAGACTTTATTTTTAGTGATTGACTTTTATTTGGTGTAGATACATGCAACATCATCAGTGTGATTTTATTTTTAGGGTTTGTGTTTACACAAACAAAACTAAACAGATGACTGTACATAAATAAAATTAAGAAATTGTAGTGCACTGTTTTATTACTTTATGTCAGCTTTGAATTACTTTGAATTTAATTAAATCCCCTAGATACTATAACAGCCCATAGGTATAATTCTGAGAGGGGCACCATAGAAGTCTGGTACTGAATATTACTATCTCGGCCAGAAATTCTTTACAGCCTGACTTTATACCTATGAACTCTATACACCATTGCTCTTTTCTGAGAATGGGGTATTTCTTTTAAGACCAGACTCTTCTCTGGCAACTATCCTAGTATCACCTGGTACACCTGGTTGTCTTATTCTTCATAAATTAAGGAACCTCTCGCGACACTGGGACGCTCGTCTAGGATTGTTCCTGTATATTCTGAGCCTGCTGTTACCTTTTAGTGCTGTCAAGTGGGAAATTTTTGATAGTAAATTTTTGGTAGGGCAGGTTAAGAAATAGTTTTTTGAGTACCATTGAGTACAAATTAAGGTGTGGTACATGTGACGCGAAATCAGTCATTAATTAATTAATTAAGAAATTTATTTAATTAAGTGACTAATTATATTGGCAAAATTTTTTACTTTGTATTTGTTGCAACTAAATTACAACATTGCCATAGCAGATTTATTAAAGTTCAGGTCAGCAACACTGCAAGTGGGGAAAGAGCTTGGGATGACTGGTGATCTTCTGATCCAGTATGTTATGACTGAATGCGATAAATTCACAGAAAGGGAAGATAAGCAGTTAGCACGGCAAGCGGAAGCTGAGAAAGAGAATAAGAAACTGCAATTGGAGGCTGAGGAAAGAAGGGTTCAAGCAGAGAGAGAGGCTGAGGGAAGAAGGATTCAAGCAGAGAGAGACCATGAGCTAAGATTAAAAGAGCTTGAACTTCAGGCAACTGCCAACCACAATGGTAGTAGTTCACCTCATTTGGACAACAGCTCCAGCCAGAGCACCTCAAATGGAGCCATGAATTTTCATCTGGATCCATTTGTGGACAAAGTTGACGCAATCGAGGCTTATCTAGACAGATATGAGAGATTAGCGACTACTTATGGTCTAGAAAAGGAAAAGTTGAGTCTGAAGTTATCGCAAGGTTTGCGGGAATTGCGTACGATGTCTTTTTGAAATTGCCAAAAAGGATCAGGAAGATTACGAAGCCCTGAAGCAGGCATTGCTTGTTCGATATGAACAAAATGCTGAAGTATATAGACGGCGCTTCAGAATGGCAAAGCTTCAACCAGGAGAGACGTATCAGCAGTTCTCAGAAAGATTAGAAACTTACCTACTGAGGTGGTGTAAGTTAGGAAACTTCACCACAGATTTCGAGGGGCTAAAGGAAATGATGTTGATTGAACAACTGTTGGATTCCATAACCCCAGAAACTAAGAAGTTCCTAATTGAGAACAAAAGAGACAGGTTGGCTGACATAATCACATATGCAGAGAGCCAACACATGGCTCAATCCCTGACTCAAGGGAGTAAAAGGAAACAGGAGGGAGTTAAGCAGCCCCAAACTCATAATAAGTTTGATCAAAAGGACCATGCAACCAAATACAGGCCAAGATATGATAATAAGGATAGGAACCCACAATTTCAGGATAGGAAACCTTACAAAAAGGAAGAAAAGTGGTGTAAAATATGTAAAATGAACAACCACCATACAACGGAATGTGGTAGGAAAGTCCCTCCATATCTCGCTGCATGCATGTTAACAGTGGGAAAGGGAAGGAAGGAACCGACATCGAGTCCGGTAGATCTCCATCATCCCTCCATCTGTGAAGAAGTAATATGTAACGGCACTAAGGTAAAGTGTCTGTATGATTCCGGATTGGAATATGACTCAGTTGTGAGTGCGTCTCTAGTGCACCCTGAGCAGTATACCACAGAAAAAGTGGAGATACAAGGGGCATTAAAGGATACAGCCACCATAACACTTCCCATAGCCAGAATCAATGTGAAAACTCGCTATGTGGAAGGAGTGATCAATGCAGCAGTGTGTGATAATCCTAATTACCCGCTGGTGTTAGGAGGGAGATATGTTTTCCTAGGGAAACCAATAAAACCTGTGATAATGGCAACACTCCAGGTCAGGTCAACCCCTGGAAAGGAGGAGGGAACACCACTCAATATTCATCCGAGAGAGATGAGAAAGGCCCAGGCTAAAGACAAAACATTAAAACCTTGCTTTGGCAAGTTGCCAAAAAGCCATAACCCCCAAGAAAGGACAATTTTATTTGAATGATGGATTGCTTTACAGGAAAGCTGGGACAGGACCCAATGGGCATAGCCAGTTAGTACTGCCATCTCTTTACAGGGACAAGGCTATGGAACTAGCACATGTTGTATCAGACGGTGGACATAAGAAGATTGGTACCACCTGTCAACGGACCTCAGTGCAACATTATTGGCTAGGTGTTGCTGAAGACATATTTCAGTATGTGACTGCCTGTGCACAATGTAGCAAGGTGACATCCCCAAGTTGGGAACATCATCAGGACCTAGGAAAGCATTGGGGCGGACGTAGGCCTGAAAATAAAAAGGTAGACATAGTGGATAGGATGGCACCATCTCACAAAGGGTCTACCAGACAACCAGTTACCATGGCAACTCTCCGTATTGTACAGGGAGGGGATACAACACGTCCCATACCGACAAGATTTACTAAATCATTTAGTTCAGAACACCAGGTACTGGATCAAAATAGGAGTGTGGTTAGTCGACCACCCTTGATAAGGAACCTGAGGGGAAACCCCAGGAAAATAGGTAGTGGGAGAGTGTGCAGTGCGAACCATTTGACTGATGCACAGCCAACTTCACTATACGGCTATTAAATTAGCATTATGAGGGCACGGCAACATTGGTAGGTGGCCAGCCCATCACAGTCCATTCGAAGTACTGATACGGACATGGATTGAAAGATATATGGCATCTTTAAAGGGAGAATTGATTTCTTGGTGCAGGAAAATTTCATTTCCCCATATGAATCATATTATATGCTCCGCGTGTTTTCTCCAGGGTAATGAGATGATTATTGGATCCCTTACAAAACCCATCTGATCAGAACCAGGAAAGAAAGAGGGAAGAATAGATTCCTGCTGGAGGATTGCCTCGTTATTTGTCTCATATTGAAGCTCGACAGAAATCTCTCGCTTAAAAATTGGGGGGCTATCTGTAGCGTAGTCCTGAACCAATATCTAAGGGCAATTAACGAGAGCCTACCTTGCCTACCTATATCGAAATATGTCAACAAATGTTTTCAACCAATCGCTGCATGAGCTGAAACCCGGTCTCAAGAACCGTAGGCTGCAGGATTGCTAGATGGAATCTGTGCAAACGTGAATGTGCATTTGTGACTTCAGATCATAGGAAAGGGTATGTCCCTCGGAACAGTGAGCACAGTAAAATACCAGGAATCTTAAATTTTCATTAGATACACGGATTTAAGTTGTAGAAGCATGGACACAGGAGTTATGAGTGATTACATGCAGTAATAACTTGGAGCGAAGGCTGTTTTCCCCGGTTTCAACTATGATGGCAAACACTACAAGGGAGGCAGAAAAAGGATAGCTTGTTAAATGGTAGCGCCCAATTGGCCGGTTTAAACAAGACCTGGATGGAAGGAATCGGTTGGGAAACACCGGAAGAATAAATTATCGGAGTTCTGTCAGATCGACAGATCGGGCAGAAAGTGGTTGTTTTACTAAAAATTTGGTAAACATAAACTGACCCAGCCAGCCAATGGAATCGCTTGTCTTCCGTTTGTCCGCTACCTGTAATAAAAAAGGAAAACAAATCTGGAATATTTCTCTTGAACCGCCAGAACCAAATCCGTCAGAGGACAGAATCAGATTCTACCCCAGCTCCTTCGCCATTTGCCAGTGAAGTAGACTGCATGGGTTTATTAAAAGCTTGTTGAATCTGAGATTGTGGGTCAGAGGTATCCTGTCACTCATCTTGTTAGCAGAGAAGAACATTGGTGTTGTACCTAGCGGTGTAAGATTTGAACAAGCACCCTGTACCTACATCAGTTGGAAGAGTGGGGACCCTCAGTGTTGGGCTTCTCCATCTTATATTCTGGCTTCAAGGAAAAGGCGGAAGTGAAGAAGTTAAGTCCTATTAGACAAGACTGACTCGCAGAGCATTGGCGTACCACACCCGGTTATATTAGTAGTGATGAAAACAGTGATGATTAAATTAGTCTGGAAACAACATAGACTATAGTCAGAGTGACAGTTTTCAAAAGATACATAACCTATAAATATTATAAATTCAAGTGATATCAGTAACAGTGAAGTCATTATGACAGTTGTCAATATCCATTCCCCTAATGATGAAGATAAATTCAAGTACCAACATTAACATTGGTTCCAGAGGATTAGTTGAACTAAGTCTATTTTCATAACAAGGGAGCCTTAACAACTAGGAAAAGACTTTATTTTTAGTGATTGACTTTTATTTGGTGTAGATACATGCAACATCATCAGTGTGATTTTATTTTTAGGGTTTGTGTTTACACAAACAAAACTAAACAGATGACTGTACATAAATAAAATTAAGAAATTGTAGTGCACTGTTTTTATTACTTTATGTCAGCTTTGAATTACTTTGAATTTAATTAAATCCCCTAGATACTATAACAGCCCATAGGTATAATTCTGAGAGGGGCACCATAGAAGTCTGGTACTGAATATTACTATCTCGGCCAGAAATTCTTTACAGCCTGACTTTATACCTATGAACTCTATACACCATTGCTCTTTTCTGAGAATGGGGTATTTCTTTTAAGACCAGACTCTTCTCTGGCAACTATCCTAGTATCACCTGATACACCTGGTTGTCTTATTCTTCATAAATTAAGGAACCTCTCGCGACACTTGATGTTGTGATATTTAGCGAAAATAAATTTAATAAACCTTACTCAATAGTGTCGGTATATAATATATATATATATATATATATATGTTATTCATAGTTTGTTTTCACGTCTGTACGTAACAGATATATGTCACAGAAGTTTGTGTACTTAAGTGTTGTGTACCTTGTATGTTGCACAAGGAGAGTAAAGGCGTCTGAAAGTTAAATAGAGTCGTAAGATAGGCTGGATTAGAGCAATTACTCAATCCAAGACTGCCTTTTTCTCTCTACACTATCACATTTTCCTCACACGTTTACCCCTCCTCGTGAAAAAATACTATTTCTACCATCTTCCTTTCACAGATCTGTCACTATCACCTCTGCTTCAGCGGGACCATAAATTTCTCAGTCCTATCTTCTCACAATTTACGACAGTCGTATTTATAGTTCGTTTTATAATATATCTTAGCAAGATAGCGTAGTTTTCTTCTGGGAGTTTAATTAAATTTATTAGACAGTAGTGCCATCAATTGCTATCTTAGAATAAAATTAGAAGTTGTGCCTATAAATTTTCTGTGAATAAGTAGCAGTAGCTAGGATTTGTGTAACGGGTTTTTTTTTAATAGATATTATCTGTGTGAGGATAAGCGCTTAGATACGCGGGCGCTCTGTCTTATGCAATAGTAAGTCTGTGAAAATCGCAATGCGATTATGATAATTTGCAGTGTAGATACACGAGTGTATTTGATTATTTTTTTTAATTGGGTATTGATTGTTGTTTAGTCAGAAGACAGGGGTGTAATTAATATTACTGTGATGGGAATTAATATTTCCTAGATGGGGTATATTTATATTGTGTAAATGTGATAAACAACCCGGGTTAGTCGTAAAAAGTAGGGCCTAGGAATTTTTACTGGAGACTGTTTCGCTTCATCGTAGTAAATGTTTTGACGCCTGAGGCTAGACTGGCGTAAGAGATTTAGGTCAGCCGGTGTCTGGGAGTTCCCATAACAGACAGATATTAAATGGGAGCGGGGAGAAGAGAGAGGTGTGATTGTAAGTTAGTTACCCTGGGTTAGGAAGTTTTGTTTATCGCTTGTGCGAAAATTGTGCAGGGGAGAAGTATGGATTTAGGGGGTAGACGGGAGATGTATATAATTAAGGTCTTTATGTGTTAGGGTGAGAATATTTGAATTTGTTGTACAGTCGTTGTTATTTCTTTATTTTACAGCATTTTCACGGCACATTGGGAGGGTGTAAGCTGCCCTACAATTTACCAACGGCAAATTTGTCATCTCAGGAGCCGAGTGCTCGAGATATCGCCAGAGGTGAAAGAACGGAGACGTTCCCATGCAGTGAAGTAAAATTCTTCAGCGGGAACGGGTTCTAAAATCAGGAGCTCTAAGCTCGCTAAAAGCACATCAGATAGGCGCGTTGCCTAGTGCTTATCAGAAGGCCATAATAAAGCCTTGAATCAATTTTCCGCCTTTGGACACCACATATCGCGGTAGTGAACCAGACCCCTTTATCAGTATAACGGAAAAGATATAGGAAAATCATACTTTTCCAAACAGCAACTCATCAGATCCTCAGAAGATGACAGTAGCGTCAGAGAGTCACTGAGTCAAGACGGAGGGAGAGAGAGAGGAGAGAAAATTAGCTGGGACCAGCAGGGTCAGATAGTATACTTAGAGGACACCCTCTGAGCTAGTGGTGTAATAAAAGTCTACTAGTGTAGCAGTCCAGTGGTGTTAGTTAGTGGCG